>JARKHS020006519.1:0-98273 GCA_030143305.2 Amblyomma americanum
CTGCCTCCTCAGCTCAAACACATAGTAATACACAGTGCACTAGCTGTACCCATTTAGAACGCGTTAACCGAGAGCTCAGCTCCCAAATAGCCGCGCTTCATGAAAGACTCAAACGCTTAGAAAATGCCAATTCCGCATCTCCTATGAACCCGGACACGGTTCAGCCCGCAGCATGTGTCCAGCCGCCACTGCCGTCAACGTCCGATGCAAAAAGCGTCGCCACTCCCACTTTCCCTGAAAAATGCGGCGCCTCAGCTTCCACTACTCCGACGCGGAGCGTGGCCGCTGCCGCCCAACCTCCATCAGACACCCCTCAATATGTGCCCATGGCTAATTTTGGTACAATACAAGAAATCCTTCAGAATATAGTTACACAGCAAAAGCAAATGTTTACGCAGTTACAGCAATTCGGCTCTCAACTGCAACAACTCGGCACCGCTCACGATGATCTCCGCAGGACTGTATATGAACTTGAACACGGATCGCGAACGCGTTCAGCCACGCTTGAAAATACAAGAATGAAAGCCTACCGTCGCTCGACCGTCTCAGGCGACGTAAGCGATTCCGAATCAGTCCTTAGTCAGGATGGCGCAGCATAGAAATACCTACCATCCAGAAAGTTTAGAGATATGGCAGTGTAACTGTCGTAACATCAATCGCAAAAAAGCTCCCTAAAATTCTTCATTCAAAACGCTATAATCACTCCGGACGTGATCTGTTTACAAGAAACAGGCACACAGCCTACCCTTGCGGGATATTACACGGTTATAAATGACATCTCCTAGGGTCGCCACCTTTGTCTCAAAGACGATCACGGCTGTGCAGCACACTATGCACTATCCCAATCTACATCATGTCCTGGTTGAGATCATCCCTCAAAAACGTTGCAGGCCAAGCACTTTTATACTAAATCTGTACAGCCCACCTCGCAACACAAGAGAAGACTTCAGACCAATTATACATGAAACTATTCATATAGCAGGCTCAAACCAACTGGTCATACTCGGAGACCTGAACACTCCCCACAGTACTTGGGGATATGCGGTAGACTCCCAAAAGGGCAAACTTCTCCTGGAAGCGGTGGATCAAGAAGGATTAGACCTCCTTACCGACGTTACAATCCCAACGAAAATTGGAAACAGCGTCAGTAGGGACACCTGCCCAGATCTAACGTTCTCGAAAAACATTGCAGCAGCTACTTGGACAAACCTGGGGGAACAACTAGGCAGTGACCACTACATCCTTAGTACGTCAGTGCCAACGTCTAAACTTCGCCTAACGCTCGGTGAAGTAAATATAACAGATTGGGAAGCTTATCGCAGGCGTCCCGCACTCGAGGAAGGCATCCAAGACATAGCAACATGGAGTGAACACACCAGGGAAGCTCACAAAGCTAGCACACAGAGTATACCGCGCACAACGAAAAACCCGGAAGTTGATCGTCACCTCCTACACTTGTGGGAGGCTCGCCGTAGTCTCGTACCGCAGATGGAAGAAGCAAAAGTTAAACCGCAGACTCCGACTTAGGATATCAGCACTTTCCGAACAAGCCCAGGAGTACGCAACGCAACTCGCTCAGCAAAACTGGATAGATTTTTGTGCCTCCCTCAAAGGCACACTCAGCACCTCTCAAACTTGGACCATACTAAGAAGCTTAATTAATCCGAGCAAAACCAAAACCACAGTCAATCGCACGTTGCAAGAAATTGCTTACAAATTTCAAGGAACAGATTAGGAATTGAAACAAGCCCTACAATACCAGTACATTGGCACTCAAACAATCTCGCCATGCAATCTTCAATACACAGGAGCTCTGAACACTGATCTAGACGAGCCCATCACGGTGGCTGAAGTATATGCGGCAGCAAGAGCCGCCAAACGCAGCACAGCCGCAGGAGCAGACAAAGTGACCAACGCAATGATAAGAAACCTTAGCTCAAAACATATTGAGCAATTGACCGACTACCTTAATGGCCTTTGGGAGGAAGGACTAGTCCCAAAAGAGTGGCGACATGAAGAGGTTATCACTATTTCTAAGGCCGGAAAGCGGCCCACCCTTGAAACATTAAGACCGATCTCCCTTACATCCGGTCTCGGGAAGCTCTGTGAGCGAGTTATCCAAAACCGCCTCGTGAATTTCATTGAGGACAGGGATCTCTTTCCACAGTCCATGATTGGCTTCAGGCGCGGTCTCTCAACCCAGGACGCCTTTCTCTTGCTTAAGGAGGAAGTTCGTACAGGCATCCCAAGAGGAAGCGAGCATCTGATCCTGGCGCTTGACCTTAAGGGATCTTTTGACAATGTCTCACACGAAGCTATCCTCCGCGAACTGGACTCCCTGGGTTGTGGACAGAAGATCTTTAACTACATTAGAGCTTTCCTCACGGACCGCACTGCAACAATTGGAATTGGAAGTACCAGATCAGATACCATACCAATGCCAAACAAGGGCACTCCGCAGGGATCAATCATCTCTCCCCTCTTATTCAATATTGCCATGACAGGATTGGCTCGTCGGCTGCAGGAATTACCCGATACAGGATTTACACTGTATGCAGACGATATAACTATCTGGACGACTAAGAGATCCCTTGCACAGAAGGAACAAGCCCTACAGGAAGCGGCATCTATTGTCGAAACATTTGCCGCTAGTACTGGCCTTCGCTGTGCACCGGAGAAGCAGAAGTAATCAGGGTGCACGGTCAAAATTACAAACACTCTGGACCAATAGATCTCTATGTAGAAGGCCAACAGATTCTAGAGGTCTCGGTCATTAGAATTATCGGGCTTTGGATTCAAAGTAACTCACGCGCAGGACATACCATAAAAACTCTCAAAACAACCACCCACAAAATTACACGTATGATTCGTCGTATAACACGCCACAAGAAAGGCATGCGCGAGGAAGACACTCTTCGTCTTGTACAGTCCTTGGTTATCTGCAGAATAGCATACGGCCTTCCGTATCATCATCTCTCAAAGGGAGAACTTAAGCAGGCCGACACTGTCATTCGCAGCGCGTACCAAACAGGTCTCGGCCTTCCTCCAAGCACCTCGACCGAACTTCTAATCAAGCTTGGAGTCCACAACACCTTTGAGGAGATCAGAGATGCGGTCTTAGCATCGCAGAGAGCCCGACTCCAACAGACCACCACCGGAAGAGCCATTCTTCAGCGCATTGGTACACAACGAGATCTACAAGAGCTCTGGCGACACACTTCCCTACCTGCAAACATAAGAAGACAGATCTCGGTGGCTCCGCTCCCAAAACATATGCATCCAGAAATCCACAAAGACAGACGGGAGGTTAGGGTCACTCGTCTACGCCGGTGTCAAGAGTCAGATCGCAAAGCAGTCTATGTAGACGTGGCGGCGTACACTGAACCGAGCATCATTGTTGCAGTCGCCCTTGACCACAATTTTCAACTACTGACGAGTGCTTCACTCCGGGCTGAGGATCCTGCCGCGGCGGAAGCCTCCGCCATCGCCCTTGCCATAAGGCATTGTGATCTGGCGGACAAATCAGCTCACATAATAACTGACTCGAAGCGAGCCTGTCAATATTACGTTACAGGGAGAGTCCCAAAAATGACAGCGGCTCTACTCATACCGTCGGGCGTCTCACCCACACTTCAACGCCTCCATAACATTACTTGGACCCCGGGCCATTCAGGTCTTGAAGGCAACGAGGCGGCAAACGATCTAGCTCGTGAGCTAACAAACCGAGCGGATCCTTGCCCGTACCTCACCCCTCTACCATCAAACTATCGGGAACGGCTGGAGATGCTTAGGTTAGATCGTAGAATATATCCCCCTCCCCATATTAAACTCACCACAGCAGAAGCCACATTTTGGATGCGAATGCAGACGAATACCTTCCCTAACCTGTACTTGTACAGCTTCATTCACCCTTCCAAATACCGCCCCTTCTGTCCATGGTGCTGCGTAAAGCCTACGCTGTTTCACATTTCCTGGAATCGTCCCCAAAAACCACCTCATCTAAAAACATTACAGACATCATACGAGCAGTGGGAGGCAGCCCTGACCAGCAATGGTCTGGAGAACCAGTGTCGCATCATCAGACTGGTCCAAGCATCCGCCCAAGCCACCGGAGTTCTGAACTGAGGAGTCCGCCTACTCGACTCGTAGAACATTTCAATGAAATAATAAATGTTTTATCTCTCTCTCTCCCTTTGTGGTAGCGCACGTGAAGTTGTAACGCTGCAGTAACAGGGACCAACGCGCTATGCGGCCGCTCGGCTCGCTGAGTAGTCTCAGCCTGGTGAGCGCCTTGTGATCCGCCTCGGTCACAAATGCCACTCCATCGATGTAGTAGTCCAACTTTTGCAAAGCAAAAAGTATCGCGAGACATTTCTTCTCTGTCACCTAGTAGTTTCTCTCTGCCGGCGTCAACGAACGGCTCGCGAATGCTACCGGACGGAGAACGCCTTCATTCCCCTGAAGCAACACTGTTCCTAATACCCCTGCCACTCGGGCATTTCGAAGGCCCTCGAACGGATAGCCTATCGACCAAAAAGCTATCGAATGCTGCTACACGGGTAGTTTCAATGGCCATCGAATCAATAGTCTATCGAATCAACGGTGGAGCGCGGAACTCCATCAAGATTTCGAGGGCCTTCGAGCGCTGCCCAAGGTTGCTAGCTTTGCTTCAAGCGGCGCCAAACGCACTTTCGTACAAGATACATTGACGGTACAAAAGCATGAACAAACATTATTCGCATAAAGTTTAATGCAAGCAGTCTGTACAATAATTTCAAAATTGTATCAGACTGGTTTTAAGCGCATTAATTTTGCATTGCGGTCTTTACGTTGCTTGCGTACTTAGCGTTGACAATATGGCGGCACCCTGCCCGCCCACTTCACAACGATAACAGCTTCGTCGCTAATCCCGCAAAGCATAATCGTGTTCTAAACTGTTGTATTCGCCTTCGATTTATCCCCTAGGACATTGCCTCCATGGCAGCAAATCGTTGCTGTCATCCTCAGGCATGCAACCCTATCCACAGTAGGCAGCGCGCTGCCGTGACGTCATGTCAGTGCTGGGGCGGAAATCAGCAGAGTCTCAGGGGTGCCTTCTCTCCACATTCGCGACAGCGCGAGCGCTTGGAAGTCACGATCTCTGCTGGCGCGGGAGACGAAGTGGGATGCCAGTGTATCCCACAACTCAAGAAAGTAAAGACCACTTCGGATGAGTCATAAATTGGCATTGCTGGCGGCCACCCTTTTACGCTATCAGGGGGATGCGCCACAACAGTAAGAGTAAATGCCCGTACTGCCAGTTTCGTGAACCTGCAACAGCGTTTTCGCGTTGCGATTTTGGGTATGGACTTCCTTAGTGAACACTAATCGATCATCGACCTTCGATCGAAGCTCATCATGCTTTCGATGGCCAAAGTCATACATCCTGTGAGAACGCTGAAGCATCACATTGTTCTGAATGTTCTCGATTAGGTAGTGAGCGTCCCAACCCGATCAGGTGTTATGGTCTCTGCGAGTGCCAGAGATATCGAGAACGTAGAAGCCATCATCGCCAGTTTCTGGAATGGAGAATCTCAGGTGCTGGTGACGAACTACAGCGAAGAATACCCACGTCGCAATAATGGAACGACGATTGCTTTTCTGGACGAGCGAGCAGATCCTCGAAACGTCTTCGCACTCCCCGAACAAGCTGCAGAAAAGCAGAAGTTTGGGGTAGCTGGTATATATTCATGGTGAAAATCAGCGCAAAAAAGACGGAACACTCCAGAGAAACAAATGACCACAAGCGCTTTGTCTTCTTTCTCTTGATTGAAGCCCATAGTTTTTCAGCGCAACGGCACACAGCCAACGAAAAGAAGAAGGAAAAAAAGGACGAACACAGCGCTGACTGACAAAAGTTTATTCAGAGACGCACACACAGCTTAAGTACTCTCAGAGCAGCAGAGGCGCACACCTTGAAAAGGAACAAAAAAATAGGAAGAATCTCATCACATCTCTATCGCAAAAACTTTGAAAGGAACGCCTTTACTGCATTATACAAAATGGCTGAAGTATCGCTGACACATTCTGACCCAGCTGTACGCCTCTATCGTTTCACAGGTTGTTTTTAACTTGCTTCTGCTCATATTCCTCACTTGCTTGCAAGTTGCGGAGTGCTCGACAAGGTTAGCGCCTTCCCTGTTCCTTAGGTCCCTTGCGTGCTCCTTGAGCCGGTCGTTGACGCAGCGCCCCGTTTGCCCTATGTACAGCCTGCCACAAGTCAAGAGGATTTCGTACACAACGCCTGTGGCGCATTCCGCAAAAGCGGTTCCCGTGCATCTTTTTACAGCCAGGATTTTTGGTTTCACCTGTGATGCGTCGAGCCAACTGGTCAAGCTTCCGAGGGGCCGAAAAGACCAACGGCTCCGTCCACTACGGCACCTCTCTCTTCCTTTCTTCTTTCACTCCCTCCTTTACCCTTCCCTTACGGCGCAGTTCAGGTGTCCAACGATATATCAGACAGATACTGCGCCATTTCCTTTTCCCCAAAACCAATTATTATTATTTTTGTGCCGGTTTTCCACCTTTTTGAGGTCATGTGATAACTTGTGCACGTAGGGCATCACTTCAGGCCTTACTTTAGCCTGCGGAGGGGTTATTGCCTCCTTACGAGTTCGGGGCTTCATCTTCTTCAAGAGCGCTTATGCAACAGCCACAACAACCGATCCAGGGAAACCGGTGGCCTCAAGCATAGACAATTGAGTCTCAAAACTATCTTGCATATCATGCACACGAGATTTGCGGAGTACAGACTGTAAGGAGAGTTAAGCGATCCCTCTCTTCACAATTTCTGAATGGGATGAATTATAAGGCAATAGCTCTTTTTTTTGCTCTGGTCGAGTAAGACCAGCAAACGTGCTTATTCATGAACCTAATTCTTACATCAAAGAACTGCAGGCTGTCTTCAACCGGGAGATCGTACATGAAAGTGAGCCCCCTGCCATGCTTTTCGAAGTTATGCAGTACACTCATAACTGTATGCTCATTGGGAATGGCACAATCTTTCTTTAGAACAATTAAAAAGTCATCCACGTAACGAAACACTTTAAGAACACAGTCAATCCTAGATTGCTTAAAATGATCGCTCGAATGGCGATCAATGGACGCCAAAAAATGTCACATAAAACCGGATCAACACGTGACCCAATGCAAATCCCCTTCTTTTGCACATAAAACTCTTTGTCACAGGCGACAAACGTACGAAACAAATAAACTTCTAAAAGCGCTAAAACGTTTTCTACAGTCATCCCCGACGCATTTTAAAACTTAACGGGTTCGTTATCATTTATACATTCCTTGACAGCAGCAAACAGCTCTTGATGCGGAACGGAATAAAAAAGGTCGTCAACATCAGCCGAAAAGGGATATCTTATGTCCTGGTTCATTTTGGAACTGAACTACATCCATAGAACTCCTCGGCAAAAAAGTACCATTTATCTTGAGATCATTCAACACTCTGAATGAATCTGCTGACGATATTTTGCTATGTTCTCCTTTCACTTACAATTGTACGAAGCGGAGCATCAAGTTTATGGGTCTTCACACTAGAAAACACCTGTAACCCACCACTTTCACTATTTGTGATGGCTTTATCAAGCGGCAGTAGCTCTAAACGCTTACGAAAATCCGCGAATTTGCCTCTAATCTCGGTGCACGTTTTTTCACTGCTATGAAATTTTTCTTCATTGCTTGCAAAGCTTTTTTATTAAACATGGCTCTGGGCAAGGCAACAAAACCAGTGACTTTATACACCTGCAAAAGACAAAGCTCATTATCCTTAAAAAATTCACGATATGAGCCAAACATTTTTTACCCTTGTCTTGCCTCTTAAGTTTAACGCTCTGTGCCAGACTATCTATGCCATCTAAAAGGCAACGTCACTGATTTTTTTTATCTGCCTTCTCGGCTATGCAACGGTTCAGGCCCACAAGCTCATGAGGGGGCACACAAGGTTCCAGACAGAATTTTGGAAACTTGTCAAGCAAGTTCGAGATGTTGGCAGGGACAGAAGCCCCGCCCATCACTACAAGTCCACCCTTGCTGCGCTATTTTTTCTTAGGCATCTTCGAGCTAGCAACAATTCATTTCAAGTTCTTGTTCTATCAACCTTCGGTCAGTCTTCGGTCAGTCACTACTGAGGCGATGAAACTGTCTTCAAGAAATCCTTTCCGTGTAGCTCGAAAAACATGCCGCGCGAAGCCAGTCGGTGTATAACCTTTGTGGTTTCCACAGTTCAGAGGTTAAGAGTTTGCGAACGCGTTTCACATGCCCCCCCCCCCCCCACGACAGCAGAACAGCACCAAAAAAGGCACTCACTTTTGCGGGCGTCACACTCTTCTTTATGCAGAATGCCAGGAACCTAGCACGGTACGTCGCTCTTGCAATGTTTGTCTGGAGCACATTCACATCTTGAAGAACAGAAACACAGAGAAAAGGCGAGCCCGATGTATAAGAAATGTACTTTAGTAGAGTTAGTTCTTGCGTTAGTTTATATTCTTGATTGAAGCTCATAGTTTTTCAGCGCAACGACACACAGCCAAAGAAAAGAAGAAGGAAAAGAAGAAGGGCGAACGCAAGTCAAAGTTTTTTCGATAAAGATGTGATGAGATTCTTTTTCCTATTTTTCCTTTTGACGTTGTGCGTTTGCGCTGTTCTGAGTGTATTTAAGCTGTGTGCGCGTCTCTGAATACACAGTTGTCAATCAGCGCTGTGTTCGCCTTTGTTCTCTTCCTTCTTCTTTTCCTTGGCTGTGTGCCGTTGCACTCAAAAACTATGAGCTTCAATCAAGAATACTAACTAGTCCAAGAACTAACTCTACTGAAGTACATTTCTTTCCCTTATGTGTTCTGTATAGTTTTCGCTATTTTTCGCCATCATGTGCAAAAGACTTTTTAACCAAAACCATAAGTCCACCTTCGGCATCAACTACACATCACCCCAGAAAAGAGAATACTACATCAGGACTTTTCTTCAAAGTTACAGTGGGTGCTTTTCGTCGCCGTCGAAGATCCGACAAATGCCCATCGCCAGGCACCACATACTAAGTGACGAACACGCCCGCCCTCTCTGCCAAAGCTGCTGCCCTGTACCCCCTCCCGCTGTACCCGGGAACGCCAAGCCATCCGAGATTAATTGGAAGAAATGATTCGCGACAACGTCATACAGGCACCGAAGAGGTCGTGGGCGGCACCGGTTGTTCTGATCAGAAAGAACGACGGCACACTCCTGTACTGCGTCCATTACCGTCGCTTAACCAACATTACGAAGAAGGATGGCTAGCCCTTCCTCCGCATCGATTACACACTGGACTGGGCTGCAACGCAAAGTTATTCTCT
Organism: Amblyomma americanum; assembly: GCA_030143305.2. Taxonomy (NCBI): domain Eukaryota; kingdom Metazoa; phylum Arthropoda; class Arachnida; order Ixodida; family Ixodidae; genus Amblyomma; species Amblyomma americanum. The sequence goes on from JARKHS020006519.1 coordinate 9,375, forward strand.
TCAGTTGACGTCAAGACTGGCTACTGGCAAATTGAAGTCCATAAAAGATAGCAAGAGCAGACCGCGTTCATCACGTTGGATGGCACCTTCAAGTTCAAGATGGTGACATTTGGACACTGTTCCGCGCCAGCAACGTTACAACGAGTAACGTATACAATACTGGCAGGTATGAAGCCGAAAATATCTAGAGTATACCTAAAGGACGTCGTTGTCTACGCCTCGAATATTTATGACCACCTGAAGGGGTTTCCAAACGTGCTAGAATCAATTAAGTCCGGGCTAACCTTGAAAGCAGAGATTTGCCACTTCAATAAGAAGCTTCTGTTTCTTGGCCACATTGTAAGCTGGAATGGAATACTCCCAGACACGCCGAAAACGGCTGCTAATGCGTAGTTTCCGCAGCTGGCGCCCCACGTTCCACACACACCGCAGTTTTTCACAGGGAAAGTTATAAAATAATGACCAGGAACGGTGTTAGGAGTGCTTTAAAAGGGGCTAGGTGGACTTTCATCATTATAGGGGAGCGCTTAACTTCAGAACGGACAAAACGGACGACTCAACAAGAGACACCGAGGAGGAGTGCATAATCGAACCGTCTGTGGCTTTGACCAAAAAAAAGAAAAACTATTTTTGGCAGCTTAAGATGGTTAAACACGACTTGTGCGAAAACGTCTAGCCACTACCGAATGGTATCATGCTTGGTGGGTTTTTTGTCTGTGCTTTCTTTTTTTCCCATAATTGGGTGCGTGTAAATAGGAGCCCTTTCGAAAATAATCTCAGTTGATAGTCTGCGCTCGGTGTCTGGTGTTGTATCGTCCGTTCTGAAGTTAAGCGCTCCCATATAATAATAGACGGTGTTAGGCAAGGAGACACGATCTCTTTGGCACTATTCACCACGTGTTTACAGGAGGTATAGAGAACTTTTCTTGGGTAGAATTGGAGATAAAAGTTCATGGAGAATACTTTACCAATCTACGGTTGGCTGATGACATTGCCTTGCTATGTAACTCAGGGGACGAATTGTACATAATGATCGAGTACTTAGGCAGAGCAGAACGGTGGGTCTAAGAATGAATATGCAGGGAAGTAAAGTATTGTTGAACAGTCTCAGAAGGGAATTGAAGTTTGCGATAGTCAGTTTAGTGTTAGAAGAGGTAAGACAATACATCAACTTACTTCACGTAGTGACCGCAGATCCAGACCAGGAGACTGAAATAACTGTGAGAATAAAAATGATGTACAGAGCATTTGGCAGGCACTCTCAGGTGATGGGTAGCAGTTTAATAATATCCCTCAAGAGGAAAGTAATTATTATCATTATGTTACCGGCACTCACCAGTGGGCCAGAGACGTGGCGGATAAACAAAAAGGGTCGAACATTTACTGATTAAAACGCAGCGAGCTATGGAAAGGAAAATGACAGGTGCAATGTTAAAAGACAGGAAGAGGGCAGAGCGGGTCACGGAGAAAGTGTTATTTAATAACATCCTAGTCGAAACCAAGAGGAAGAAACGGGCTTAAGCAGGGCCTGTAATGCGAAGGCAAGGTAACCGATGGTCCTTGAGGGTCGCGAAGTGGATTACAAGAGAAGCCAAGCGTAGTAGGGAGTGGCAGAAAGTTAGGAGTGCGGATGAGACTAAAACTTTTCTGGAGATACGGTGGCCGCAGCTGGCACAAGACAAGGTTAATTGGAGGGATATGGGTGAAGCGTTTGCCTTGCAGTGGACGTAGTTAGGTTGTTGCTGATGATGGTGTTGGCGGTGATATGCTTGGAGATCGAAACCGAGGTCTTCACCGCATGAGGAGGAAGTGGGCAGACTACGGAGGGAAGCCTTCAGGAAAATTATCAAGCATGGAGGTTTATTTCACTTATTTAAAACATAAACAGGGAGACCAAAAGTCGAATGGAAATGGAAGGACGAATTAGCCATGTCTACCCCCACTTTGTCGGGCCGGTCAGGTACAAGCAGGCGGTGGGTTGGCGCCGCTGTCGCCGCCGCTCGGGGTCTCCTCCGCCGGGCCACGGGAAAGAGCAGTGCGGGAGAAGCGCCGCATTCCACATCACCGGCGAAAGGGATTAGGTGCCTTTGTTCATGGCATCGCCGTCGCCAGAAGTCGCTCCCACGCCAACGTTTCTAGTGTCTTCTCCGAACTACAGCGCCTTTGGTCAAGGTAGCTCGATGGCGCCTGCCTGGCTCGTCTGTTCCCGCTGTCTGGGCCTCCGATCGCAACAGCCCGTTCGCCGCCAAGAAGACGCCACGAAGTGGTTGCAGCTGGTCGGTGCACCAAGAATGGGCGTCAGAGTCACAGTCGACCTCGCCGTAAAGTCAGCCCGTTTGACCTGCACAGCTGTCAGTGATCCTCAACGGAGCTTTAGCGATCAGAACTGAGTTCAGCCCTATACCTCCGGCAAGGCAGTACGCGGCCAGCCCCAGAACACTGCTAGGTCTTTAATACTGAGCAACATGGTTGCACATTTTTGGTGGCCTAACCCTCGCTCATAGCACACTCCCGGAAGTCTGCTGAACCAGAGCTAGTTCTTCTTTTTCGTTTTCTTTTAGCAAGTGACATGCATCTGAAGCCGCGCAGATTCTGCGACCCGCCTTTCGACCCCAACCTCGTCTTTGCCTCGAGTCCTCACTCTGGATGACACCACCCTCCTTTTAACAAGAAAGGAACACCTCCGGCACCGCACACGTGCTCTAATCCCTCCGTGTGCGGTAACCCTCCCCCGTGGTCTTACCAGTGCAGAGGAGGTTGCGCTTCGGAGGATACGGGTCGGGGTTGCCCTAACTCCAGCTGTGACGCGCACGTGGCCGCATTTCAAAGATTTATATCCCCGCCCCGGGTGTCCAGTCTGCAAGAACAGAGACTGTGAGGCGGATATCCACCACCTGTTGTGGGACTGCTCGGCTCTGAAGCCGACGAGAATTCGGCACCTGGCGGCAGTGGAACTCTGACCGGAAAATCCGGATCATATATTGCCCGAACACAGGGTTCATATCTTCGTTCACTTCTTGATTTCATCAATTCAGCCCTCCTTTTTTCATTTATTTAAGCATCTTACTCATCTCTCATTTCATAGCTTTTATGCCCCGAGGCAATAAAATTCGCTTCAAAAAAAAAGAAATCACTCCTTGTTTAAAGCAATTAGATACGTACGTAGAAGCAAAAAAAAATGAACGGGAGCTTTTCTCGAGCATGAGGGCACTTTACGCCAGATCATAAAGGAAAGCTACGACTGAGACCGTCGGCATTCCCGTTTTCCCGCCCCTTACGGTAGCGGATCTCAAAGTTGTGCTCCTGAAGCGCAACGCTCCAGCGCAGAAGTCTCCGATTCTCTGGTAGCATAATTCTAAGGCACGTTAACGGGCAGTGATTAGTTTCTATAATGAACCTCGAACCTATCATGTAGCACCTCAGTCTCTGGGTGGCCCATACCAAACAGGCACCAGGCACATTCTTTCTCAGACGCGCTGTAATCCTGCTCTCTTGTCAACTTTCGGCTCACAAACAAAACCGGATGCTTTGCTCCGAGCTCGTCGTGCTGGCTTAACACTGCTCCCATGCCCCTGTCGCTAGCATCGCACTGAAGGACGAAGGGGCGGTCATACGCAGGGGCTCTCGGCACAGGTTGCCCTATTAATGCCGCCTTTAAGGCCCTGAATGAGCTCTCCTTAGCATCGTCTCAAACCACCCGAACTGGCTCTGCCTTTCTGAGACTGTCCGTCAGCGGACCAGCGATATCCGAGTAGTCGGGGATATAGTTCTGGTAATAACCGGTTAGACCTAGGAATGCTCGTATATCGGTCTTAGTCACAGGTCGGCGGTACTCCTGGATTGCTTGCACCTTTGCGTCCAGCGGCCTTAGGGCTCCCCCTCCGATAGCATGCCCTGAGTATTCTACCTCAGCTCTTCAAATCTGGCACTTCTCCGCCCTGACCGTGAGGCCAGATTTCTGCACACGGGTCAATAATTCCCGCAAATGATCATCCCAGGTGTGCGAGAAAACCGCTATGTCGTCGAGGTAAGGAAGCGCAAAGTCTTCCGTCCCTCTGTGAACACGATCCATTAAGCGGGAAAAGGAAAAAAGGGCGTTTTTTAGTCCAAAGCTCATCACAAGCGGCCGGAAGGCACCGATGTGCGAGATAAACGCCGCGTAGCGGCTCGCTCTTTCTGTCAGGGGCACCTGCCAGTATCCCCGCGTTAAGTCAAGGGTTGAAACATAGGCGGCCCGGCCAACAGTCTCTACTCTTTCCTCCAAAATAGGAATTGTGTACAGCTGGTCGCGTGTTATAGCATTTGGCCGGCAGTAATCAATGCAAGGTCTCGGGTCTTTGTCAGGTGCCTGCACTAGCATGAGGGGAGACGTATATTCACTCTCTGATGGAACTGTAATCCCCAGCCCTAGCATTCGTTCTATTTCAGAACCTAAAATTTCTTCTGCTGCGGAGAGACTCCATATGGCTTAAAGCGAATGGCTTGGTTGATGCTAGCTCAATGTCGTGTTCTATTAAATCAGTTCTCCCAGGCTGGTCCGAAAAAACAGCCTGGAACCCGCACGGTAGTCTCTCCAGGTCTTCCCGTGTTTCTGCACTCACGCTCTCCTCTGCACGAATCCTCTCAAGCACGATTTTGAAGCGGTGTGATTCGGCCTCGCCGTCTGGAAACATAAATTCTGTCTCCACTTCTTCTTGGGCATTTAGTGCAAGGTGGACAATGGCTTCACCTTCCCTGTAATGTTTCATGATATTCGTGTGATAAACCCTCGTTTCCTTTCTCCGGCCTGCCTGCCATCCTAACCACATAGTTAACGCCGCATTGCTTTTCAGCTACTTCGGCAGGCCCTTCCCACTGAACAGCAAGCTTGTTTGCCCGTGTGGCAGCTAACCTCAACACTCTGTCACCTACAGCAAACGTGTGTTGGCGCACATTGAGGTCATGGTACCACTTTGCTATTTGCTGTGCAGATTTTATGTTATTCGCTACCATCTCCAGGCACGAGTGAAGCCGATCAAACAAGCTCAGCACATACTCCACCACGGTAGGATCGTCGCCGATTCCCTCCCTGGTCTCACTTAACATCCGAAGGGGATATCTAAGCGATCGCCCGTACACCAACTCCGCCGGACTGAACCCCGTGGCCTCATGCGGCACCGAGCGGAGAGCTAGAATAGTTGCTGGCAGGCAAGTTTCCCAGTCGTTGTGATGCTCATAGCACATAGCTCTTAGCACGCGCTTCAAAACCGAATGCCATGCTTCGACGCTGCTGCTCTGAGGGGGTCTGACCCAGCTAGGAACTATGCGTATCGCGCATTTTTCCAGGAAGGTAGTTGTCAGTGCGCTCGTGAAGGTGCTTCCCTGATCGCTTTGTAACTCAGCCGGAAAGCCAATGCGGGAAAAAATCGACATTAACCCGTCTACAATACACACAGAGTTCACTTCCTTGAGCGGCACTGTCTAGGGGAATTTCGTCGCCGGACAGATCATAGCATGTATAGCGGTAGCCCGACTGAGTCACCGGTATCGGACCGACTATGTCCACCACCAAACGAAGGAAGGGTTCGCTAATCACGGGCACTAGCTTTATCGGAGCCTTCCTTAAATCTCCTGGGTTTCCGACACGCTGACAGGTGTCTCAGGACTTAAACTGCTCGACATCCCTGAAGCAACCAAGCCAATAAAACTCCTGCAGAAGCCTAGCCTTCTAAGTAGAACCTGTTGTCGGGCTAGTTGGTTCAATACTTCAGACATGGTAGTTGCGCGAAACACACACACACACAAGAGAAAGTCCGGAATTTGAAAGCCACTACAGTTCAGAAATTCATCTAGCGTAGAAATACTTTAAAACCTGGATGCCCTTACAACTGCTTATCACCTGGCGGAAAATGGCCTTCGTACGCGCGCCAATCAGACAGTCAAGCGATTGCAATGACTACTGCCCAAGGAAAATAAGCGGAATAATGTCTTACCCTACGTGGTATTCTCCTATAACACGTGATATCAAGACACGGTTCGACCGACATAATTTTCATTTAAATATGTCAGAGGCCCTATGCTTCCACACGACGTCATCTACAGCTGCCGAGATCTCGAAGAATTGAAGGAAGGCTCCGGCCAATGTGCTGCTGTCCCCGAGCCCCATGCGAGATCCCGATGGCTGGCCGTTGCTTACGTCAAGGTAGACCAGGATAAACAGAGAGACTATTTCGACAAGTGGCACATGGGCGTCGTGTATGACAAAGAGAATCGCAGAAGATTGTAAGCATACTTTCACCTGTGAACTGCGAGGGCTAGCTCAGCGACGGGACTGGTACAGGACTGTACGTTTTGAGAAGCTGCAGCCGCACGCCGGGGCTCCGGACCGTATTTTTTGGAAGGAACGTCGGTGTGGAATACTTCTTGCTTGCTTTGTTTTTGTTAATTTTATTTTCATTCCAAAGTTGTTTCATTTTCTTTTTGTTTACATTTTTTTCTCTTTTTTAACTTTTCAAAGTTGCATTTGATAATGCATATAACGCCTAAATTGATATGGGCAGCTTCATAAAGATGTACTATCTCGATGGAAAGAAACGCGAACAACCCGAAGCCAACACGCCCCGCTTTTGGAATTTATTTTCACCGCACTTTTCTCTCGGTGGTACGAAAAAGACAGAGTCGTCCTAGGATGCATCATGGACGGTCTAGGGTCTTTTTGCTAACACCGAAGTAAAAGCGCGGTGAAAAGAAATTGAAACAGCGGAGCGTGTTGGCGCCGTGTCGTTCGCGTTTCTTTCCATCGAGGTGGTACACCTGATGAGTGATTGATTTCATTAGAAAGTTTGTGCACTGCTGACGAACAGAAATCACCCATTCTACGGCTTCTGCTGGGATAGAATTGGCTTAGGTTACTGAAACGAAATGCTTTAGGAGTGGGTATACGAATCAACTAGCTCATGCCGACTGTGGTTTACGAAATTAACATCCCTAGAATTAAAGGCCCACTGCGAGGTTTTTTCGAGCATTTGAGTCGATGGTCACGTAACATTCCTTAGAGTTGCCTCGCTCTGGTACAAAAAAAAAAGTGTTGAAAAACCTGGAAACCAATCACCAAAATTTAATTTCCACCAAAAGATGGCGTCAAAGCAGACCGTCCTATGACATCACAAATACTGTCTGAAAACCAATCGCGTATGCGTTGATTGGCCAAACTGATAATTGCAATTGAGAGCTTTTGTCATTGTCTGAAATGAGCAAAAACTAGTTCGGAATTTTCTCTTTCATCAAAAGCAAAGCGAATATTGCCTGCCGTTTGTCCATTGACGTTACACACGCAAGGTTTCCTTTAGAAATCTCCCCGATTGAGGCCACAGAATGCGAAAATTAAAGATTCGTTTGCGCAGCAACAAAACACCACCCCGCTGCGGAATTTTTCACAAAAAAGCAGAAAAATTTGGAGGATGTACTGTGAAAGGTTCAGTAAAATCAGAGGCGGTAGAAAAAAAACGCCGGAGTTGGTCTCGAACCATCTGTCAGAAATCTGAGTACAAGCAGCTAGAGAAAATGGGGGCGGGGTGGTGCCGCCTCTAGAGAATTGTTTGGGGGGGGGGGGGGGGTGACGAGCGTCTTCCCCACACCCCGTTTTGGAGTTCGTGGGCGTGTGTTCGGCCCATCGCGGGTCTTCAGCAACCTGAGAACTGCCTTCGCGTGTGCAGACACGTTGTGCACTGCGCACTGTTTTGATACTTAGTGTACATATTTTGTGCGTTATGTTCTTATTTTGTGCATACCATTTATTCGTGCATTCTGTAGAGCTTGTTGATATAACATTGTTCATAATTGAAAGCGCATGGGTCTAGCTTGTTAAACAGTCGAGCCGACTGCCTTCCAAACCCGGGCAGGTGACGCGCCAATAAAGATTATGATCTGCGGTACGTGCGCTCGAGCGAAGGGAATAAAGATCAGATGGGGGTTGAGCTCTAGGCCGTGGGGATGCAGCTTCTGCAGCCTCAGAACCCCACCTGAACGATTGCCGCGGTAGAGCCTGCACACTTTGAAACTATAGCATCATTTCTGCTGCACATGAAGCTGCTGTGTAAACTTCTCAGTTGCATTGCTAATGTTTCTTTGCGCTCATTGTATGCACCAAGGTCTGGCCGAGAAAGCAAAGTGTCCAGATGGTTCGTATATTTATGTCTTTTTAGTGCTTGAGTGAAATAAATTAATTTGAATTCATTTGAGTATTTCACAGGGGACGTTTTTCTGATTTTATATTCCTAGAAAATTCGGGGCAGTCCTCTTCTATAGTTCAGCGAATACCGTTTCAATTTTTGTTGGCTGCCTGATTTTATTTAGGTGTCCCGCTAAAGCCAGACTTATTTTTAGTATGTTCCCGCTTGCAGGTGCCAGCTGCCTTGCGTACACTGGCAGACTCAATACACCGACCCGGCTTATAAAGTGGACGCTCCTCATCGTAGTGCTGATTGCAATTTATGCATGTCTGTACACCGTAAAGCAGTACAGACGGCCACCTTGGGAAGGGCTTCACGACGTCCAAGCCACGGGTGATCGCGCCGCACACTACAGTTTATCAAGAAACTTCAGTACTGCACACCAATTACCACGAATTATGATGTGGACCAACTTCTTTGCTTCCTGGCATGAAAAGCTCGATGACATCACCTACAACTGCAGCGCCAGATGCCTCGTCACCAATGACCGGAGTCTGTTGGCTTCCACCGAAGTCATCGTGTTTCATGTGCCCAATATGAACACTGAAGATTTGCCTCCGTACCGTTTCCACTCCCAAAAGTGGGTATTCTTTATAATGGAGTCACCGTCATACACACTGTTCCCAAATCTCAGCAACACAAAGAATATGTTCAACTGGACCATGACGTACAGGTCAGACTCGGACGTGTACCTCCCCTATGGCAGGATCGTCCCTCGCATTACCACTGCGGCCTCGAGGAAAAACCTGAAGGCCCTTTGGAAGTCGAAACAAAAAGCGGCTGTTTGGATGGTCAGCCACTGCACGACTGAAGGTAGACGGGAAGCTTTCTACGTTGAGCTGAGTAAGCACCTGCAAGTTGACGTGTACGGTCAATGTGGTCCCTACAACTGTTCCAAATCCCGCACCAGTGAATGTTACAAGAAATTTGAGCGTACGTACTTTTACATACTTTCCTTCGAGAATTCCCTATGCGCTGAATATGTAACAGAGAAATTGTTCAAAGCTCTCAAGTACCACATTATACCTATAGTGTTTGGCGGCGCAAATTACAGTACAATTGCGCCCCCGAAGTCGTACATCAATGCGCTCGATTTCCCATCGCCAAAGAAGCTTGCTGAACACCTCATGGCGCTATCAAAAAACTACGCAGCATATACTTCCTATTTCAATTGGAAAGAACGTCAAAATGTAGAGGAGTGGGACGAAGGCTTTTGTGAGCTCTGTAAAAAGATGCACACTTCTTCAAAAATTAAAACCAGCTCCTCTTACGGTGACATACGAGCATGGTGGGAAGACAGAGGCCGCTGCCGAAGGTGGGGTGTGTAGGATCCCATCCAAGACATTGTTTTATCTGCCGAGCACAAGTATGCAGACCTTGGCGTCGATTATCAAGGCATTCTTATATATTTAAGGGGTGGAGTTGCGCTGCCGCAGCGGGAGTAACCAGCGGCCAATTTCAGTGCGAGGAAGGAGACTGCGCTTAAGAAAACAAAGGTATGTGTGGAGGTGGGAATGCGTGCACTTGCGTAAACCTCTACTAGTTGGAACTCGCTTGATGCTCAAGAGGATGCGACATGTCCAACCTATTCTGTCCTGGCGAGAAAATGTCAAATGGAGACGTGAGGTTTGTTGATGCACAAGTCGATCGCTGAATTCATCATCCGCAAAGCACAGTAACGCTGTGCTTTGCAGATGATGTATATATATATATTATATATATATATATATATATATATATATATATAAATATATATATATATATATATATATATATATATATATATATATATATATATATATATATATATATATATATATATATATATATATATATATATATATATATATCAGCACAGGGTAACGCTGTGTTTTGTGGATGTAAAATTCAGCGATCGGCTTATGAATCAACAAACCACGTCACACACACACGCACAGACTGTTTCACCTAAGGCTACAATACTTTTCAAAATAGGATTTTTGAGTTAGAATAGCGCTTTCTTCGGCACGGCATTCTAAGCTATGCAGTGCAACAGAATACATCTATGTCACAGAAGCGGCGGTATCTTTTAATTCACTTATGTTTATATAAAACTGATATGTCCGCGCGTCTTTAAGCAATATATGTCGATGTGCCCTCTATGTGTCTATGGAAGAGCATGAGTACGTGAACGCTGCTTCAATTGTAGTTTCTTCCAGTTTTTGAACTCCCTCGCACTGCACGTGCGGGGCCGTACGTGCTGCTTGTTCTGTCTATCTCTTATTTTCTCCCAGCTAAAGGTCACCCCTCCTACTGGCAAAGTCTTGACCTGCTTTGTATCTTCGTAAATGTTTTTCCTACTTCAAGACGGGAGTCATACAGTGTCAAATTGTGGGTGCCTACTTGACTCCTTTTTTGTGTGTGAAATATTTGGTGTGTTTTTGGTGCGAGTTTTTTTCGGGCGTCACCGACTTAGTGCGTCATCGAGTGCTTCATCCGCTAACGACCGAAGACCAAAAGAAGCGGCAGAATGGGTGCGAGCTTCAGTGCGCTCTTGCGGAGAGAAATCCGTCGTCGCGCATTCCCGGGATCCCGAGCCGAAACACCGCACCCTTCAAGCCGCCAGCTGCCTCGGAAGCACCGTCGCCTTCGGGGGCCGCCCAGCCTGCGTCTTTGTGGATAGGCTGAGGCCGCACTCCCACATCAATGTATGTTCGCTCCCCTTTCTGAACTTTTTTTACCACTGTCGCTAATTGGACTCGCTCCCTAGTCGTGATCTCTGTAGACAATTTCTTATTCCAATGCATAACTTAATTCAGTGCATTTAATGCGATACGTGTTTTTCCGCAGTGCGTGCTAATTGTCTTGTAAACTGTCCATTCCTTTCCTGTGAAAGCTGTCCTATTCTTCATATCGATTCTATAAACATTGTTTTGTTATTGTTACCTCTTAACACGTATCTGTCTCATTCACTGCGTTTGCTTACCGGCTACGCCAGGCATCGAACGGCCTCCCCCTCATTGTCATGACTTGGTGATGACCTGGCGTGATCACCAAAGCAGTGACAATTAACTGGCGTCCGCGACAGCACGTTTGATGCAAAGAAAACGTGGTGAACAGAGAGGGAGACTTGCTGAGGTCTTGAACTGTGTTGAGGTATTAGAGAGGCATCGTGCATGGACGGCATCTTCTTTTGATGGGCTCCTAGATGCGTTATTTAAGTGCTCTCCTAGATAGAAGCATGGATTCGGAAAGGTTAATAGTGATGGGCAGCCAGCTGGGACTGACGAGCACTGAGCTCAGAAAATGAGTGGAAGATAAGCAGCGCGAAGAACGGGCGTTTGCCCGGCAGGCTGCGGAGGATGAGCGCCCGGCCACGAAGGAGGCTGATGAACGTCAGATGCAGATTACGCGCTTGAAAATAGAGTCTCAGCAACTGGTGAAAGAGACTAGAGAAAAGGAAGGTAAAGACGGGAGACAGGAGAGTTGAAGCTGAACACTAGTAAACTCCTTATCCCGTTTGATGACAGAAAAGAATATTTAGATGCTTATTTAAGTCGATTTGAAAGCCTTGTGAATAGTCAGGATTGACCAGAAAGCCAATGGTCTACAGCGCTGGCTACATGCCTAAGTGAGGAAGCACTCAGCGTTTACGGGCGGTTGCGACTGGGTGATGCAGCAGATTATTCCAAAAGTAAAAATAACCCTTTTTGAATCGATTTCTGTTCACCGCGGATGGCTTTCGGGAGAAATTCAACTCTGGCACACCGGCGGATGGCGAACCCGCCTCTCTCAGTTCTCTGCCCGCCTTAGCCAATATTTTGACCGCTGGATTGAGGTTTCCAGTACCAAGACTGAGTATGAGGAAGTCAGAGAGCGTTTGGTTGAGGAAAGGCTCCTACATGGCTGTCATTCCAACATGGTGCTTTACCTGAAGGAAAGGAAGGCAAATTCGCTGGGAGAGAGGCTGGATCTAGCTCACAAGCATTAGAAGCTCAAGGAAGCCTGAATACCTTGAAATCGAAAAAAGACAGCCGAGACGAGGCCGGGAGGCCCGAAACTGAGGAGAAAAGAATCAATCAACGATCAGCGCCTCGCTGTTACCTTTGCAACCGCCATGGGCATCAGGCGTCACACTGCCGTACCCACACCAGTAACAATCACAGCCTTACCTGCTTCAAGTGTGGGCGAATGGGCCACAAGGCAGATGCGTACCGCTCAGTGGTATATGATAGGCCACTGCAGTCATCTGCGTTTACTCACCCGCCAAGAGCGCAAATGAGATAATTCGGGATGGCTACCTGGAGCTCAAGAATGGAAATAGAATTCCCGTTGTGAACGCAGTCATGATGACGCGACCAACGTTTCTTGTAGAGGGACTGCCGGTGGTGACCGGAACGTTGGAGGGCAAGGAAATTTCGGTATTACGGGATACCGGATGCAATGTGGCGATGGTGAGATCAGAACTAATTCACGACGACCAGCTCACAGGCGAGAAGAGGCCCGTTTACTTAGTTGATGGAGCTGCTAAGCTGCTGAGGCTCGGGTTAAGATCGACACCCCGTATTTTTCTGGGATTATCACGGCGCTTTCCTTGGGAGAGCCTCACTATGATTTAATTCAAGGCGATGCGCAAGAGCTCCGGGTGACCCGAAGGGAGCGGTTGAACAACTAGTCAGCAACGAGCGCGCTGAGAAGGAAGTTGTAACCACAGTTGTAACTCGCGCAAAAGCAAGAGAGCAACCCAAAAAGTTCCAAACGCTGCAGTTGCAGTAAAGCCGGTAAGGAAGAGTTATGCGGATGAGCAAGCAGAGGACGATTCGCTCAAGCAGTGTCTCTCACAAATTGGCAAGAAACCGAAGTGCAGAGATTCGGACGGCAAAATTGAATTTAAGCTAGAGGATGATCTACTTTACCGAAGATACAGCGAGAAGAGTGGGCGGATGGTGCTCCAGCTGGTTGTTTCAAATGGTCATTGCAAGACGGTGTTGAAAACGGCGCACGACGTAATATTGTCCGGTCATTTAGGCGCTCAAAAGACGAAGAACCGCATTTTTGATGATTTTTTCTGGCCAGGTATCAAAAGATTTGTCGCCTCCTGTGACATCTGCCAGAGAACAATCCCGAAGGGCAGGGTAACCCGTGTACCGCTGGGAAAGACGCCGCTCATCGAAACTCCATTCAAAAGAGTGGCCATCGACATCGTGGGCCCAATTCAGCCCCCCTCCCAGCGACGCAATCGGTATATCCCGACCCTAATGGATTATGCAACCCGATGCCGAGAGGCCGTAGCGCAGATGAGTGTGGAAACTGAGATTGCCGCTGAAGCGCTTGTAAAAATGTTTTCTCGATTTGGTGTCCCTAACGAAGTCCTATGCTACCGGGGCACCAATTTCACTTCTGACCTAATGAAAGAGGTGGCCCGATTTTTCTCTATACGCCATTGGGTGGCACCACGCCATATCACCCAATGGTGAACGGGATTGTCGAGAAATTCAATGGCACCCTGAAATTGATGCTGAAGAGAATGTGCGTCGAAAAGCCGAGAGACTGGGACCGCTACCTGGTGCCATTACTCTTCGCATACAGGGAGGTCTCACAGGCAAGTTTGTTCTTTTCGCCCTTTGAGCTTTTTGTATGGGTGACACGTGAGGGGGCCCCTGGCCATTTTAAAGGAGCTTTGGACTAACCATCACCTCGACGAGGAAGCGAAAACTACGTATCATTATGTGTTCGACCTTCGAAATCGACTGAAGGAAGCATGCAAGCTATAGCTTGCATGCTTCGCACGAGGAGCTCGAAGAGGCCGGGGCACGCTACGCAAAGGTGTACAACCGGAAAACCCGAGAAAGGCTGTTTAATCCGGGATACAAGGTCCTAATTTTGCTGCCTACCGACAACAAGTTGTTGCCTCAGTGGAAAAGGCGCTCTTCGAGATCAGGGAGAAGCAAGAAGAAGCTGACTACGTCATCGAGACAGCCGGAGGGAGGGAGATTTCCTGCGCCAACCTGCTTAAAACGTACGAAGAGCAGGCAAGCCGGCCAGTCGAACGGGTGTGCCACGCGATTTACGGCGTCACCGAATCCGACAGCGATGGGGCCATTCCTGTTCCGGCGTTTGAACAGTCAGAGGGCGAGCGAGATGTGAAGGTTTCTGATGATTTGAGGGCAGATGAACAGAGGCAGCTCAGAAAGGTGGTTTCAGAACACTAGCATTTTCTCCGACGTCCCGGGCAAGTAGGACTGAGCAGAGTGCCGGTTAGAGCTCACTACCCGCACTTCGTAAAACAATACCCACTTCCATTTGCGACGAGAGAAGGCGAAAGAAAGAGAGGTGCAGCAGATGAAGCGGCTTGGAATAATTGAGAAGTCAAAATCACCCTACAATTCAGCACTCCTCTTGGCGAAGAAACCAGACGGCACGAATCGGCTTTGTATTGATTTCCCACGTCTGAACGACGTACTCGTTGCCGATTCGGAGCCCATGCCCAGAGTGGATGCTGTCATCGCTGCAGCTGGACAGAAGAGATACTTCTCAAAGATGCACTTTGTCAAAGGATATTGGCAACAGAGAGAGAGAAATAAGTTTATTTGCACCCGTCAATAATGACGGGTGGAGAAGGCTATAGCCTAAACCCCTATTCAATCCCCTAACCGTCGGCCGGAATCTCTTGGTACTCGGCGGCGCTCAGGGCGAGACTGATGACTCTGTTGTTCTTCTGCTCTGTGGTTGAGCAATAAGGTCTCCCAGGATTGCACATTTCTATTCGGGTCGTTATGGAAAGGGCAGGTCAAGGTCCAAGGGCTGGTCAAGGCCAAGACCATGTGGACTAGATCTGCAAAGCTATTGCATTGCGTAAATCTATAATTAAAGACTTCTGGATGCCATTTACTGTAGAGCTGAGGGTTTGAAAACACCTCGGTGTGCAATTTTCTCCACATGATTTCCTCTTTCCTACTGAGCTGTTATCTACTCCTGGATAGGTATACGACCAAGCTTATAATGAGCAATTATTTCATGGAATGTTGTGAGTTCGTCACGCGATGGGAGGTGTTCCTCGCGTGGAGGCGGCGCGTCAAAGGCGATCGACGAGAAAGTGAGCCCTCGGGCGGTCGCGTGCGCCTTCTCGTTCCCCCACAGGCCCTGATGAGCCGGCGCCAGATCAGTGAGATTAGCTCTGATGGTAATTTCCCTTCTTTCAGAATTTTGGCGGGTGCAGCAGAGATTCTGCCCACATCATAATTCTTAATGGCTGCCTTAAAGGGACTCGCTATCACCCTTGTGCCATTTTGTATTATTGCTAGAGCAATGGCAACTTCTGCCTCAGCTGCACTTGTGTTTTAACGCTGCAGCACAAGACCGGGTCTCCACTTTCACGAACCACTACCGCTGTGTGTGCTGCCTTGCGATCTTATTCGGCAGCGTCCGTGTAGAGCACATCGGATCTACCTCGATATTTGCCCTGTAGGGCAACAGCCCTATCTTTGTGTCTATCTTCGTGAAATAGCGGATGCAGGTTCTTTGGCAGCGGTGGAATTTTGAGTCTATCCCTGCTTGCTCTAGGTACGTTATCTCTCCGCTCTGAACACTCCTAGGGTTCGAACCCCAGGCGCTCCATGATTTTCGTTCCAGTTTTGGTTTTAAAAGACTGATGCTACGACACTGTGGCGGCTTCTATGAGCTCATTCAGAGTTTTGAAGACACCTAGCCTTAGAAGTTTTACCATCGAAGCGTCCGAAAGAAGACCTAGTGCGGTTTTGATCCCTTTTCTGATTATGATTTCTACTTTGTCCTTTTCTGCTTTGGCCAGTTTGAGATAGGGGCAACGTATAGCATTCTGCTTATGACGAAAGCCTGAACCGATCTCAAAAATTGGCCTTCATCCCCGCATGCTTGTTAGAAATGCGCTTGAGTAGCCGGCACGTCTGGCGGATACTCGCTTCAAGTCTCATGATAGTTTCTGTGTTATCTTCATTTGCTTTTATGCGCAGCCCTAGGACTCGAATACTATCTACCGTCGGAATGGCTTTGCCATTCACTCGTAAAGCTATATCACAGCCCTTGCAAGGGGGACTGTATTTTTCTGCCGAGCATTTCAACCCGATCGGCTCAAGATATTTCTCTATTACGTCTATGGCTTTCTGGCGTGTGGTTTCAATCTGTCCTTCGCTACCCCTGCTCACCCACAGCGTCAAATCGTCCGCATAAATTATGTGATGCAGATTTTTGATTCCGTCCAGCTGTCCTGAAAGCCCAATCATCGCTACATTAAACAGGGTCGGTGGAAGAACGGACCCCTGCGGCGTCCACCTATTCCTCAATCTAATGTTTTTGAGTGATTGTCCGCCCAGGCTGATGGTGGCAGTCCGATTTGAGAGAAAGTCCCTTACGTAGTTATATGTCTTGACTCCAACATTTAGCGCGCTAAGGTTCTCAAGTATGGCTACGTCTTTGACACTATCAAAAGCTTAAGAGACGTCCAGTCCCACAATGACCCTAGTATCAACAGTCTTTTTATCGATTACTTGCTCCTTCAGCTGTAGCATGACATCGCATGCCGATACGTTTGTTCTGAAGCCTATCATAGCATGAGGATAAATATTTTGATTTTCCATGAATCTATTAAGTCTGGTTTGAATTACGTGCTCTGTCAATTTTCCAACGCAGTATATGATGGAAATGGGTCTAGTATGCTCAAAGCTGAGCTCCTTCCCTGGCTTCGGAATGAAGACCAGGTTTGCAGCTTTCCACGCTTGCGGTATCTCTCCCTTGTCCCAGCATATTTGCATATAGGTTGTAAGATTTCGATTGGAACCGTCGTCAAGATTTCTGTGCATCCTGGTGTTGATTTTGTCCCGCCTGGCAGCCGTTTTGGTTCTTAGGCGATTGAGTTCAGACCTCACTTCCCCGACAGTGATGGAACTGCCAAGTCCTGGTTTTCCGAGCCCGCGTGTTCAGGGAGACTCTCAACTACAGAACAGCTGAGGTAGCGATCCCTATCCTCGACTATCCGTTGTCGGACATTCATACACCAGCTTTTGAAGCCGCTGTTGAGCCTCCAATTTTGTTTTCTCTGGATCTAATAGATGTCGGAGTAGTTTCCACGTTCCGGCACTGCCTATATTCGTATCCATTAGTTCACAAATATTACCCCAATTTAGCTTGGTGACTTCCAATGCATGCTCTTAAATGTCTTTGTGCGATGAAGCAAGTTGTCTTCTGAGATTTCTGTCAACTTTTCTCTGGCTGAATTTTTGCTCTAACTCTTTCTTTTCTTCCATAAACTCACGAGATGTCTATCAACGACTGCCGGGTCACATTCAAGTTCCATCTCTTCGGTTGCGTCCACAACAGATTGAATAAGTCCTTACTTCAATCATTATTATCGCTTATCGGGTCCTGTCCCGACCTGATACTTTAAAGGTATGCCAATGTATAGTCTCAACTCTCCTCTTACTGATGACCGGTGGGCCATTCTAAACTCTGATCTCTAGTATCCTATGATCGCTACCTAGGTCTTCCCAGGTGTTGCACAATGTAGCAGTGATGCCACTACCAACCACTGAATGGCGGAGTAATAAGAGTGGTTATTAGCAAATTCCGTTGACTGAGGAGTCCACGCCTACGACGGCGTTTTCAACAACATCGGGGCTCTTTCAATTTTTTTCATGCCGTTCGGCATAAAGACAGCCACTACAGTATTTTCGAAATTGATGCAACGAGTGGTGGAAGGCATTCCCGGAGTGCAGTACTATTATGATGATATGCTAGTCGCCAGTGCCGCGTGGGAGGAGCATCTCTCTTCGCTGAGGCAGCTGTTTGCGGGAATCTAGGCGGCTGGCCTGACGGTACGACCAAGCATATGCGAGTTCAGGATAGAAAGTATCGAGTTCCTCGGACATCGTATTGGCCGAGGTGAACTGGCACCATTCGAGAAGACGCTCGACAGAATTTAAGTGGCGCTCATCCCTCGAACCAATCGTCAGGTAAGGGCATTGCTTGGCTTGTCTTGCTATTACCGGGATTTCATTCCCGACCACGCTAGATTAAGCAAGGCACTTACCCAACTGACGATGAAGGGAGAGGAGAACGTCATAAGGTGGGCGCCGCCTCATCAGGAAGCCTTCGAAAAGCTCAAGCGTCGTGTCGCAAGCCCTCCGATACTGCTGCTCCCAACTTCGCCAAAAGATTGTACTACGCACGGATGCATCTGATACCAGCCTTGGCGCGGTACCTATGCAGCAGCATGATGGAACGCGTCACCCGGTGGCATACGCGAGCAGAAAATTGCTCCCCAGGGAAGCAGAATACAGCACAATCGAGAGAGAGAGAGAGAGAGAGAGCTTAGCGTTAGCATAGGGAGTGCGGAAGGAAGGAAGGAAGGAAGGAAGGAAGGAAGGAAGGAAGGAAGGAAGGAAGGAAGGAAGGAAGGAAGGAAGGAAGGAAGGAAGGAAGGAAGGAAGGAAGGAAGGAAGGAAGGAAGGAAGGAAGGAAGGAAGGAAGGAAGGAAGGAACACGTTTATTGAGCTCTAGAGAGTAGGTGAGCAATTTGGCGGAGTCAGGTGTGTCGTCCGTCTTCTTAACAATGGTCGTCTGCCCCTAGTCCAGGGCTGCGCTGGATGCCGCTGCCAGCTGTGCTCGCCGGATTAGCCCAAGTTGGACGTCCTGACGGTCGCTGGAGAGCATTCCTTCCCATTTCTCCGCACTCGGGTTTGGTATTTTTGGTGCCACCTCTATTTTCTGGCAGGCCCACGTTATGTGATAGAGCGTGGGTGTTTCATGCCACCATGGGCATTTGTCTGTGCTTTGTGTGGGTTGTATTTTGTTGAGTGTATTTAGATTCGGGTATGAGCCCGTCTGTAGCAGCCTCCAGGCGACGGCGTCTTCCCTGGAGAGAGATTTATGTGGTGGGGGGGGGGGGGGGGGGTACCGTTTCCTGCAGCCATTGTAGTGGTTTAAGATTGCCGAGTAATCTCTAGGGACAGGTTCGGCTTCCTCGAGGTCGCTTGTGGAGGGAGCTCGGTAGAAAGTGTACTCTCGAGCTACCCTGTCGACCGCTTGGTTGCCTTCCACTCCCGCGTGTCACGGTGTCCATACCATCGTATGTTTTATTGGTTCTTCTTCTGTGCTTTGTTTGGGTCGGTTCCCAGAGCGGAGTATGCGGAGCGCTTTGTGACCTATTCTGCCTAACATGAAGTTTCAGCATGCCGTTTGAGAGTCGGAATTTTGCCGCCTACCTGTACGGCGTGAATTTTAAGGCGAAATTTTTACTGGCCACAAACTTGCGATTTCTCCGTGGTGGTGCTCCGAGAAGGCACATGACGTCACAACGCGCGCTTCGCCGCGTATTTTTCTCTCTCGCTCCCTGGTCACTACAGTGCATACGCCACTAGTAGCACCAAGCCACAGGTGTTCGGCCGCTGCGCAGCGCCGCGCCTTTGCTCACAATCCAACTTTCAATTTTCAGTTTCCTATTTCTTCTTTTCCTCCCTCATTTATCCCTTCCTTTAACGGCGCGGTTCGGGTGCACACCGAGATATGCGAGACGGTTACTGTGCCCTTTCCTTTCCCCAAAAAACAAACAAAACAAGTGAGTCGCCGGTGTTCATAGAGTTCATTGGCGGTGACAACTTTGCACAGGCCGTTCATTTTCACGAAAGGAAAGGCGCACAACTAGCTCTGTGGGTCAGTGGAGACCTCAATCTCGCTTTCATGTACGTGGCGTTGGTGTCCAATTGCAAAAGCCTGCTTTGCGTTCCCCACACTGGATAGGCAGCGCGCCCTCACTGCCGGCCTGGGAGGTGACATGCAGTTAATGGTTGTTCGCGAGAGATTGATCACCAAATGAACGATTGCTGCAGTGCCTCATGTCAGCCACAACGCTGTCAGCGCTAATGAATTCAGGCCACATCTCTCTCTCACCACTGCAACATGTATCAAAGCACCAATGAGGCGTCCCATATCCAGGGAGCCAATTATGCGCCCTTCCTTCCCTCAAAGCCATCGCCATCTAGAACATTGTCAACGCCAATGCCATTGAACACAGCGAACGCCAGCATCTTTAGCTTTGTTTATCCTGGATTAGCTGAGCTAATCCACATATTTTAGCTCAGACGGACCGACCAACCACTGAGCTACATGCAACAAGCGAAACAGCTAAACAGCCGAGTTCTGCGCTAGAGCTTGCTACTCCAAGGTTACAAGTTCAGTGTCGAGCACATAAAACGCAAGAACAATGTCGCAGCTGATTTTCCTAGCAGAGTGTGAAGTTCCCATGCGGTACTCATTTGCACTGTTAAACATTCAACTATTATGTACATACTTATGCTGAATTGACTTGTTTGCTAGGTTTATGTAAGGCGTTATGTTGTGTTCTGGATTTGAATTGTTTATAGGCCTGCGCGCCACCTACTGTGGGTATACAATATTATGTGATAATATTCTGAAATTGGGGAGGGGGGGTGTCACAGAAGTGGCGATATCTTATAATTCACTTATGTTTATATAAAACTGATATGTCCGCGCGTCAAAAGCATTATGTGTCGATGTGCCCTCCATGTGTCTATGGAAGAGCATGAGTACGTGAACGCTGCTTCAATTGTAGTTTCTTCCAGTTTTTGAACTCCCTCGCACTGCACGTGCGGGGCCGTACGTGCTGCTTGTTCTGTCTATTTCTTATTTTTTCTCAGCTCAGAGTCTCCCCTCCTACTTCCAATGTCTTGAGCTGCTTTTTTAATTCGCATTTTTTTTCTACTTCAAGATGGCTGCCATACAGTGTGAAATCGTGTGTGCCTACGTGACTCTTTTTTTGTGTGTCAACTGTTTGGCGCGTTTTTTGTGTTTTTTTGGACATCGACTCCGTGCGTCATCGAGTGCTTCGTCCGCTAACGACCGAAGACCAAAAAAGGGGCCGAATGGGCACGAGCTGCTCCGCGGAGGGAAAGCCGCCGCTGCGTATTCCCGGGTTTCCGAGCCGAGCCTCCGCACCCCATCCTTGAAGCCATCAGCTGCCTCGGAAGGAAAGTCGCCTTCGCGGGCCGCCCAGCCTTCGTCTTTGTGGGTGGACTGGCGCCGCGCTCCCCGTTCAACTAATGTTTGCCCCCTTCTGAACTTTGTTTTCAACTGTCGCTAATTGGACTTGCTCCTTGGTGGTCATAACTGTAGACCATTTCTTATTCCAATGCAGAACTTAATTCAGTGTATTTAATGCGATGTGTGTTTTTCCGCAGTGCGTGGTAATTTCCTTGTAAACTGCCCATTGCTTTCCTGTAAAAGCTGTCCTATTCTTCATATCGATTCTATAAACATTGTTTTGTAATTGTTACCTCTTAAAATGTCTGTGTCCCATTCACTGCGTTTGCTTACCGGCTACGCTGGGAGTCGAACGGCCACCCCCTTATTGTCATAACTCGGTGATGACCTCGCGTGATCACCTAACACGTGACAATGTAAGACGTGCTAAGTAGCAGGCTGGTTGACTAATATTTTACAAAGGTAGCCTCTTGGTCGAGTTGGTAACGGTGATCCATGGTATGTGAGTGTAGCGCAAAATGGGACAAGGGACAAGGAAAGAAGCACACAACACAGGCGCTAACACACACAGCATAGCGTCTGTGTCTTTCTTTGTGCCTTGTCCCGTTTTGCGCTACACTCAGATACCACGGTTCCCCGTAACTAATCTTGAATAGTCAACCTCTTAACTATTAATGTTAGGCTTCTTAGTTATTGAGAGGCGTGTAGCTCGCAATAATTAATATTCATATAAGTTTTAAAATGTCGACAACATGGTTACCCTGGGCCCTGTTGCTCAACAAATTTTGGCTATGCCTCTCGACAGCGCATGTATTTTGGCGCGATATGGATTCCAATAGAAGGCAAACGTAGCAAGGGGCGGCAGAAGGTTAGGTGGGCAGATGAGATTAAGAAATCTGCAGGTATAGGGTTTGCTGGCAAAGTACAGTGTTATTCGGAGATACGTAGGTGGTGGGGGTGAAAATCATTTTTTCATCTGTATGTACAGAAAGGTGCTCGGAGAGAACCCCTAGTGAGTCTCGCCCCTTCTAATAGAAGGCGGAGTCCCTCACTCCGGGACCCCGTTCGTCCTAACCGCTGCGCCGCCCCGCCGAACAAGGGCCTGTTGGGCCGATAGTTCCTGGCAACCCAGCAGAGCTGCCTCCCAGTCCTCTTCAGTAGGGGAAGGGGTGATGGGGGAGAGAACGATTTTGCCGGCATGCCCAAACCATATGAAAGGTGTCGGCCACCTTCCCACAGAATGAGCAGCGGCCGTCAAAGAAGAGCCAAAGGGCTTGGGAATCGCCGGGCACAGCAGGGTGCTTGTAAAGAGCCTAAGGAGAGTTGGTTTGCCAGCTTTACCCAGTCCCTTCATAGGAAACGGGTAGCGCCGGTTTTCGGCACGATGGTGCTCAGTAATGCCTTTAAAAGAAAGAAAAGGGCTATGATCTGGGTTAATGTCCTCCCAAGGAACGCCTCGTACCCAGTAAGGGAGTGCGCGGGCTGCCTCATGGGCGGCTTTGTTACCTGGCATGCCTTGGTGGCCGGGTACCCATGCATATGATTGAGCGGTGGGTTGAATCGCGAATACTGGGGGGAAGAATGTGGCGAGCAAGTGGAGTGATCCAACCGAACTCAAAGTTACGACACGCTCCCCGAGAGCCTGTGAGGATAAATGCATAGTCGCGATGGGAGTCTGCGAGGGCGATCGCTACCTCCGTCGCATGAGTTAAGCTGGGCGCTCTGAACGAGAGGCCGTCCACCTGTTTTCCCTCGTGTATGACTGCATTCCTGTACCATTCCCCCTGGAGTGGTAGGGGCCTGCAATGTCGACATAGAAGACGTGTTTCTTTGAGACATAGTGGTGGTGCAGGGCATCCACCCGTGCCTGGCGCATGCCATTATGGTCCTCCGTGTTCACCTTAGTCGGAAGGGGTCGAACGTAGAGGGCGCGTCTCCACAGTTCAGGCACTCGAACCCGTTACATCTTATGGGGGTCATGTTTGGAATGTAACCGGTCTAAGAGGCGGCGACCAGACACGGTCTGGGCGAGACGCGTGCATTGGTTAACGAGATGCGCTTCCCGAAGTTCCCGGTAGGTGTTCACCACCTCCAACGCGCACAGTGGCGCGTTGGAAGTGGAGATCTGGAGGTTGAGGGCTCTCTTGAAAATTTTGCGGAGTACAACCTCTAAGCAATCTTCGTCATGTTTCCATAAGCGGAGGTAAGGAGTTCAGTACAGAACTCAGCTAGTTACGAAGGCATGGGCGAGCCGCACCGCATCCTTACTTCGCAACCCTCCTCGCTTGTTGGAAACGCGGCGAACCATTCGGCCCACCTTGTCACCGACTTTGCGGAAATTTGCAAGGTTCGTGTTTGCCTTGCGATGCTGATTAATGAAGAGACCGAGCATTCTCAAATCCTGCGCTTCACGGATGGGGCCGCTGGCGAGACAGAGCTCAGCGGAAATTTTGCATTTCGGAGAATGTCGAATATGCACAAATTCAGACTTGGACGGGGAGCACTGGAGGCCGTACTACGTATCATAGTGATCTACTGTGCTCGCCGCTGCTTGCACACATTCCTTCATCTCTCCTACGTTTCCCGTAGTAGTCCAGATGGTGATATCATCGGCGTACAGTGCATGCTGAACACCACCGACACCGGCCAGCTGTGCCGGGAGGAGCATCATGCCAACAATAAAGAGAAGCGGAGACAACACAGCGCCTTGTGGTGTGCCCCGCGTTCCCATCTCAAACGGGCCGTGCTCGATCTCTTGTATGCGTATAAAGGCCAAGCGGTCTGTTAAGAAATATTTGATGTAGTTAAATGTATGAGGACCGCAGTTGGTTTGGCTAAGGTGTTTTAATACGACGCTGTGTTTAACATTGTGAAACGCACCTTCACATCGAGTGCAAGGGCTATTTTGTCATTTTTTGGGTGTTCTATGGGTTCGAAAACCTCGCGGTGAAGCTGTAAAAGTAGGTCTTCTGCGCACTTAAGAGGTCGAAAGCCAAACATGGTGTCGGCGAAGGTGTTCTTGCTCTCGAGATATTCCAAGGGGTGGTTAAGGACCATCGTTTGCATCAGAGTCCCTACGCATAAAGTGAGGGAGATGGGCCGGAGGTTGTCTGTGTTTACCGGTTTACCCGCCTTCAAGATAAAGTTTACCAATGATGTCTTCCAATCGGGTGGCAACGAAGTGTCCCCGGTTCAAATGGCGTTGATATATTAGAGTAGGGTTTCGTATGCCCGATCAAGGAGGTTTGCCAACAGTTTGACTGTGACCTTATCTCTCCCGGGCGCGGTCCCCCTCAGGAGCCGCGCAAGGTCGTGATGCTGGAAAAGTTGACCCAGTTCCGGATTATCGCTGCCTGCATACGAATAATCCTGCCCGCACGGATCTTGTCCTAACTTAGGTATTGTGAGCGTTAGACGTTCGCTAGCTGTTCCGCGCTTCCTTAAAAACTGTGTATCGCGCGAGTGAGGTGTTTCTGGGTTTCCGAGCGTGTTTTCGTACGGTCTACGAGACTCTTAAAGAGCTGCCAAGTGTTGCGGCTCGATATCTGTCTTGCTGCGCTTTTGCATCCATCTCCCCAGTTATTGTGAGCGAGCTGGGCAGCATACTTGGCAGCTTGCTGGGTGAGGTTAGAGATGCGAGTTCGGAGCTTTCGATTGTGTTTCTGCCACCGCCATCGTTTATTGCGGCTGCGGCGAGCTTCCAAGAGGTGCATCAAGGGGTTATCCACGTCCGATGCACGCTCCGTAAGCTGGGTCTGCTTTTCGTGTGAACGGAGTGTTTGCATGAGTCCGTGTGCCCAAGTTGAGTAGTCTTGCTGCAAGGGCGAAGTTACTGGGAGGGCCCGGCGGAAATCGTTCTAGTCGGGAAGTTCGTCTTGTGCAAAGGGGCGATGTAATGGTCGAGTGTAAATTACAGTGTTGAGTTTGCAGTGGTCGCTACCGAGGGTGTCGTCAGTGTTGATCCACTCTGCGTGTCGGATGTGTTTTGTGAGGGTAAGGTCGGGGCAGGTGTCCCGAGTGACAGAATTCCCTACACGTGTCGGGTTTGCAGGGTCGGTTAGAAGAGTGATGCCCAGCGGACATATAAGTTCCGCCAACTTCCGACCACGCGGCACTTCCTTGCGATAGCCCCACATGGGACAGGGGGTGTTAAAATCGCCCACTATTATGAGGGGTTCGGGACCCGCAATCCTTAGAGCTGCGCTTAAGATGTTAGAAAAACGGATGCTTTTTTTTAGTTTCAGGGGGCAGCAGATATTAAGGATGTGTGCGGGGGTATCTGTTCTCCGTAGAGGGAGGACAGAGACCATCAATTACGAATATTCTAGATTTAGGTCGAGATTAACCTCCAGCACTGTGTAGGCATTATGGACTAGAAGACAGGTGAACGGGTCTCTTTGAAAAGTACTATAGCCCGAGAGCTTGACCGCATCCCCGGTTTCTTGCAACGCAAGGACTGCGGCGGGGCGTTCTAGGTTGTCAATGTACGCCCTTAAGTTGGGGCGTTTGGTCCTGTCTTTGAAACCACGACAGTTCCATTGTACAAGGGAAAAAGCTTGCTGTCTTTGCGGGGGGCGACGCACTCTAGGGAGTTGGTTAGGAGGGGACGCAGCCATGCTGATTTGAAAGAAGATTGCCTTTTAGAGCCGGAACAGGTTCCGTCACCTGCAGCGGGAGTGGTTCCGCCTTTTCCGAGTGTTCGGTTAGATCAATGGGCCGGTTGAATATTGATGATGGGTTCGCATCTTTGATGGGTCCTATTCGGCTGAGAAGCCGAGGACTAGACTGGACTAGACTAGACTAGACTAGAAGCCGAGCACGTCTTAATGTTGGCTCTCACTGTAGCGTAACTGTAGCCGTGACTGCCTTGAGCGGGTTGTCTTGGATTTGGCCAAAATTGGACATCTGAGTTATTATTTGGGCGAGGGCATTTTTCAAGGGCAGTGAAACGCACTTTAGAGCTAGAGGGTGTCGGGTCCGCCGGCACTTCTTGCATCGGTTCCGGAGCTAACTAGGCAGTGGGCGGGGAGTACCGAGCCGTTTCTAGCGCGTGAATTTTGGCGTGGTGTTGAGCGTTTTGTGCCCGGAGAGTCTCGAGCTCGCGGCGGAGGTCCGCGACGTCAGAGTTGAGCGGGAGGAGGAGGAAGATTAGGTGGAGGAGAAAGTAGGGGAGTATGGGGAGGCGAGGGAGGCCATCTCGGCTGCCTACCTTGGGCTGTGATATCTTCTTTGGCGTGCCAGGCGGATAGCCCATGAGAGCCCGAAAATAATAATAATAATAATTGGTTTTTGGGGAAATGAAATGGCGCAGTATCTGTCTCGTATATCGGTGAACACCTGATCCGCGCCGTAAGAGAAGGGATAAAGAAGGGAGTGAAAGAAGAAAGGAGGAAAGTGGTGCCGTAGTGGAAGGCTCCGGAAAAATTCGACCACCTGGAGATCTTTAACATGCACCGACACGTTAAAGATCCCCGTTTCGGAATGCAGGGGGTGTCTGGATCACGTGACGCCTTCTGATCAGTTGATCGAGGAGGCTTGGGGGAACGTCCGGTTAAGGCACCCGATGAGTGCGCTTGTCGGATTGTGCCTTGCACTATCTTGTTGCTAGGCGGGAGGACTTTCGGAGCGGTGCCAGGACCCGAGGCCGCTCCACCGTGAGGCTGTTTTCTATGACCGGTCTTGCTGCCTGGTTGTTGCAGCCGTCAGAATTGGGCTTTGCTGTCTTGCGAGCCCGTAGGATGGGCGCCACCGCAGACGATGCATGAGGGATTGCACTCGTGGGACGCCATGCTGCCGTCTTCTAGAACTGCGACAGTTTGGCCGCAGTGTCTGCAGCGATTGCATTGAGGATTCGGGCATACGTCCACGTGGCGGCCGATGGTGCCGCATCGGAAGCACACGAGAATAGTCCGCTTATATTCGCGCACCACCGTCACCAGACTTATAGTGCACGTAACGCGGTACCCTACATCCCACGAAAGGTGAGCCGGGCAATCAACTTCCCCAGCTTGCATATGAAAGCAATTTCTCCTCCGCAACACCGGACTTTAGATTTCAGGGTGGTAGATGATGGTGGAAACTTTATTAGACACAGGGTAGTTTAGGACGCTCAGGTCCTTGGGCCCCCGCATTGTCCCACTGCACTCAAACGTACATGTCCCGGAGGCTCATGACGCTGGCAGCCCGGCCTGTGGCGATGGCTTGCTTTACCGGGTCCTCGGAGCGCAGTAGGATCTCCTAAGCCTCCCAAGTGGTAAGGTGCTCCATGCCCCGCGGGGAGGATCCGCCGGGCAGAGGCAAAGGATATGATCGAGAGTGGCTTTGGGTGGTGGCAGAGGTTACAGGAGGGGTTTGTGTGCACTTGGCGATGGCGCGAGCGTATATAAGGGAAGGGAAAGGCGCGTGTTTGGAGCCGCCTTCAAAATGTCTGGTGATAATTGTAGAGGGAGGGATGGGATGGGGGTGCAGCCGACGCTCAGCTTTGCTGGTCTACGTCAGTTCACTGAAGGAATGCATGCGCTCCAGGGTGGCAGAAGTTTCCTGTTCATGGACCGTAATAATGTCCCCGCAGACTTCACAGTCGACACTGGCTTGGCCGGCCATCGGAATGGAGCCATTGGAAGAATTAAGGGTAAATTCGGGAGCAAGCGCGTTCACCGCATTGACGTCTTGTGTGGTGGCGATGATGATATTCTGGTTCCAGATGAGCCAGATACTAAGCGTGACCACCGAAGATGCATTTACATATGCTGAGAGCAAAACACCAAGCTCACCGTTCTGCAGGACCGTCTTCGTCACTCTCGAGGAGATCGCCACTCTGGGCTTGATGACGATCGTGAAATCTTCTTTGCGGAGTCAAGGCATAGCGGTCGGCCGCCATTTCTTCGATACCAATGTTTGAGAGAGCTGAGGGTTGGAGCTTGCAGTATTCGAATGCACAGAAACAGCGGCACTTACGGAGAGTCCGTTGACCGCCGAGGTGTTCAGGCGTTGCTGGCGTTTACGAAGTGCTACCAACGAGGAAAGACCTTCGTCGCTGTCTTTTGCGTCGGTGTGGAAGTTTCAGGCGGAGACAAGGCGCGTTCGAAGACTGCTGAACATGCCATCATCACGGGATCGTACCCGTGGCGAGCGGAGGCCTCCATGTCATCCGCGAAGAACGCTGGAGACTGGCTACTTGGCTTTAAGCCTAGCTGGAGCTCACACAGGGTGAAGACATGAATCGGCCTAAAGCCCCAAACATTTTGCCCACCCGGTCGAGAGCGGTACCTTCGGGGGCCGGGAGATGTTCACCGTCTAGCAGGAGCAAACTTTTCGTGGTTGTATGAAATTATTAATTAATCCGGGCGAAAACTGCGGGAGCCGAAATGAGGCGCATCCGCTCGAGACGCGCGGCCACAGACACAGGAGAAGCCTTTGCCCTGTAGTGGGAGTAGTCAGGCTCATGATGATAAAATCGCACAGCACACGGGCGTCATTGCGTTTTGCCTACATCAAAATGCGACCGCCGCGGTCGGGTTTGAACTCGGATTCGAACTCCGGACCACTGGCCGAGCGCCCTAACCACTGTTGGACTTCAGGTAGCAGCACCCTACCGCTGCCACCAGTTGTTTCAGATTCAGGTAGCGTGACTGAGCCGGAGAAGAGACGAGGACGATCGGAGGAAGAAAATTTGGAAAACTTTATACAAGGACTATTTACATAATGTACAAGTTGGGCAATTGAGAGTGCTTCTCAGTAAACAGAGCTTCTTAGCAGTCGGGAGTCTCTGGTATCTCTCAATAGGGGGCTCTCCCCTGGTACCTAACCAGCAGCTCCTTAAATACTCTCCGTATTCCCCAGATCCCTAGCTGGGGAATACAGTTCGAAGAATGATGTCCAATCGCACAATAGAACTGATGGTACCCCCCACGGCAGGGCGGTCCTGATGTTGCCTCGCAGCTCGGTCGGTGGAAAGGGAACAGGACCCGGTCACGTTGTAGTCCACGCGGCCTCCAGGTGGGCGCGCACGTGTGTCCGGACCGCGCCCATGTTGACCCGGAAGGCGCCTGCATGACACAGGAATGCAGGCTGTCTCCCAGAAGGGGTTGAAAGATCTTGTACTGATGACCGGAACGCGGAACCTCTGTGGAAGGTGTGGCACTCGGGCAATTGTTCAACCCCAGCGTGACCGAAGGAAACCACACTGATATCGCACTTCGCCGTCTGAGGACCGGAACCAATACGTGGGGACGCTAAGGTCGTCGTTTCTTCCGCCATTCCTGTTCGAACACGTGGGGACGCTATTGTCGTCGCTGCTTCCGGCATTCCTGCAGCCACGTCTCCCCCAGAGGGCTCACCCACCTTCGCGGTGGTCCTCAGGGAATCCTCCCCATGCCCATCTTCGCCGAACTCCACAGCAGGAAAGAAGCGCGAGCACAACAGCACCCCCGCCGCCAGATATTGCGCCCGGAAGATGAACTGCTCGCACGTAGCTCGGCTGACTGGGCGTGCCATGAACCAGATGCACTCTGGCAGTCTTCTGATGACCTTCAGTGCCGAAGCTTGGCATCGCTTCCCCTCACCAGATGGCCGTTTTGGGAAATTATCTGCAATGCTAGCCAAAAAGGGATCACAGACGCCAAACCACACCTGACAAAAGCAAGTGCCCTCAGAACCCATTCATCCCGCCAGACCAAAACTCAGGGCCAAAACTACACTTAGCACAGAACTTGAACTAAAACTTGAAGAGATCAAATGTTTTGCCTTAATGAACACATGGTGTAGCAGGCCAGTTTGTGGCAGGCCAGTTTGTCAATAGCCCAAACGAGGCATGCGCATTCTTTTTCAGACGTGCTATGCGCCTCTTCCCGCGTGCTGAGCTTGCGGCTCAAGCAAAGAACAGGCCGTGTGTGCTTGCCATCGCTTTCCAGGTGCCTGCTGTTTCGGCGAATCGGCAGATTTGGGTGACTCATTCTTGTTTTCGCTACCTCCTCCTTTTGATCCCGCTTCCTCTGTTTGGCGATCCCGGTGTGCTGGTGGCACCCTTCGGTCGGGGTTTTTCTTTAAATAGGTTTCTCCCTTTCCTAACCTGTTATCGTACCCTGCCTTGCTTTGGAGGTTTCGGCGAACGTAATACTCGTCTGCGAGCTGCGCCGCTTTTTCTAGGTCTATATCTGTTAGCCTATCTTGAAGCCGTATCCTCAGATCTTCTGGAATTGCGCTATAGTACTGCTCTAGTGCCATGCACTCCAGTACCTTGTCATGACTTCCGTGCACCTCAGCGGTCTTAAGCCACTCGTTTAAGTTGACTTTAAGCCGGTACGCGAAGTCAGTATGCGACTCTCCGCCTTTCTTTGCATGCCTGAATCGCTGCCTAAGGGCTTCAGCTGAAAGCCTGTACTTTCTAAGCAGTGCGCTCTTTACCTTCTCGTAGTCATGACACTCTTCCTGTGAGAGACGAGCCACCAGTTCGGCCGCCTCGCACGGAAGGAGAGGAAGTAAGTTCTCCGACCAAGCGCTTTTGTCGATGTGCACCTTCCCGCATGCACGTTCGAAATTTACCAAAAAGAGTGCAATATCGCCTCGCACGCGGTATGGTGAGACGAGATCCTGCAATATCTGCCTCCCTTGCTCCTCTACCGAAGCTGCAAGGCTAAGACGCGCCATATTCCCTCCGTTCGAGGCGATTTCGAGCTTCTTCATTTTTCGAGCATGTTCTCTCGCTTTTTCCTCTGCATCATGGGCCTCCCGTCTCTCTTGAGCCAACCGAAGCTCTTCTTTTTCTTCCTGCTCGAACGACACTCCTCTTTCTTGAGCCAACCGAGGCTCTTCTTTTTCTTTCTGCTCGCACAACTCCCGTCTTTCTTGAGCCAACCGAAGCTCTTCTTTTTCTTTCTGCTCGTACAAATCCTGTCTTTCATGAGCCAACCGAAGCTCTTCATTTCTTTCTCCTCGCACAACTTCCGTCTTTTCTGCTCTTCTTTGCGTCCAAAAATCGTTTCCCAGGCCTCGTCAACCTCCTCAGTAGTCACCTCCTCCTGCCGCATAACCTCGAGACTTTCTTTTTTTTTCTTTCCGCAGAATGTATCGAAATCCCCAGCTCCTGGCAAATTTCGAGCCGCTCCTGCACTTTTAACTTCATACTTGACAGCGCAAAAAAAACGAGGACAAAAGCGAACGAGGAGACACAACACAAGCGCAGACTATCAACTGAACTTTTATTCACTGAAAGGAAGCTTTATAGGCGTGATAAAACACAAAAAACAACAAAAGGAACCGCCACAACCGATGTACAAAGAAATCAATGACATTTCATTCCTGCGTGATAAGAAACACCACAGCAACAGGAAAACCAAATTCAATCACATCAGGCCAACTCCCCGTACTGTCTACTTGCCCCCAAGAAACTGCGCAGAAAAGGAACTTCCTTATCCTGCAGGCTGACCGACGGTGATGCGGCACACGCTTCACTCTCTTTCTTAATCAAGTAAGCTTCTATCAACTCCCGGCATACCCTATCTTTGTGCCTGAACAAGATACTTGTCCTGTCAAGGCGAGGAAAGCAATCTTTGCAATCCCTGCAGTGCAAAGCAAGGTTGGAGGACACAGCACCTTTTAGAGATCTGCGGTGTTCCGCTAGACGCTCATTGATACATCGACCAGTCTGGCCGATGTAATTCTTACCACAGGAAAGTGGAACGCGATACACAACACATGTGTCGCAATCTGTGAGCCTCTTTCTGTGGGCTATCGTGCAATCATTCACAGCGCGGTTACCACCATGCTCAACCTTTTTGCGCACAGCACTGCACACACCACCGAGTTTGTTCTTCGCGGGGCGAGGTACGGCGCGAAAGTTGTTTTCACCGCGAAGAACAAACTCGGTGGTGTGTGCAGTGCTGTGCGCAAAAAGGTTGAGCATGGTGGTAACCGCGCTGTGAATGATTGCACGATAGCCCACAGAAAGAGGCTCACAGATTGCGACACATGTGTTGTGTATCGCGTTCCACTTTCCTGTGGTAAGAATTACATCGGCCAGACTGGTCGATGTATCAATGAGCGTCTAGCGGAACACCGCAGATCTCTAAAAGGTGCTGTGTCCTCCAACCTTGCTTTGCACTGCAGGGATTGCAAAGATTGCTTTCCTCGCCTTGACAGGACAAGTATCTTGTTCAGGCACAAAGATAGGGTATGCCGGGAGTTGATAGAAGCTTACTTGATTAAGAAAGAGAGTGAAGCGTGTGCCGCATCACCGTCGGTCAGCCTGCAGGATAAGGAAGTTCCTTTTCTGCGCAGTTTCTTGGGGGCAAGTAGACAGTACGGGGAGTTGGCCTGATGTGATTGAATTTGGTTTTCCTGTTGCTGTGGTGTTCCTTATCACGCAGGAATGAAATGTCATTGATTTCTTTGTACATCGGTTGTGGCGGTTCCTTTTGTTGTTTTTTGTGTTTTATCACGCCTATAAAGCTTCCTTTCAGTGAATAAAAGTTCAGTTGATAGTCTGCGCTTGTGTTGTGTCTCCTCGTTCGCTTTTGTCCTCGTTTTTTTGCGCTGTCAAGTATGAATCCACACCAACTAGCCCAACTTTCTGTTCTTATTAACTTTTAACTTCTCCATCGTGAGTTCCACCATGCGTTAGCAAGCCCACTAAAACAAAAGCCCTAGCTTGAGGTGGACAAAATAGTTTCCCTAAATCAATTTCCCAGACAACAGGAATCCGCTCCTAGCATCTGCCTATGCTAGTACGGTCTGGCGAAATGAACGGAAAACATTAGGCACTCACCCTGCCAAGGTATAGCTGACGCCTGTCAGTCCCGTAGCTGCCGTGGTCCATTGGAACCGGTAACTCCACGTGGAGGCCCCACAGCTGCCATCCAGCTGTTGGAATTCAGGCAGCAGCACCCCACCGCTGCCACCAGTTGTTTGAGATTAAGGTAGCCTGACTGCGCCAGAGAAAAGACGAGGACGATCGGAGGAAGAAAACTTGGAAAAATTTATACAAGGACTATTTACATAATGTACAAGTAGGGCAATTGAGAGTGCTTCTCAGTAAAGAGAGCTTCTTAGCAGTCGGGAGTCTGTGGTATCTCTCAAGAGTGGGCTCTCCCCTGGTACCAAACCAGCAGCTCCTTAAATACCCTTCGTATTCCCCAGATTTCTAGCTGGGGAATACAGTTCGAAGAATGATCTCCAATCGCACGATGGCACTGATGGTACCTCCCATGGCACGGCACTCCTGATGTTCCCTCGCAGCTCGGTCGAGCGAAAGGGAACAGGACCCGGTCACGTTGTAGTCCACACGGCCTTCAGGTGGGCGAGAACGTGTGTCCGGACCACGCCCATGTTGACCCGGAAGGCGCCTGCATGGCACAGGAATGCAGGCTGTCTCCCAGCAGGGGTTGAAAGATCTTGTACTGATGACCGGAACGCGGAACCTCTGTCGAAGGTGCGGCACTCGGGCAATTGTTCAACCCCAGCGTGACCGAAGGGGACCACACTGATACCGTACTTCGTCGTCTGAGGACCGGAACGAATACGTGGAGACGCTATTGTCGTCGCTGCTTCCGGCATTCCTGCAGCCACGTCTCCCCCAGAGGGCTCACCCACCCTAGCGGTGGTCCTCAGGGAATCCTCCCCATGCCCAACTTCGCCGAACTCCACCGCAGGAAGGAAGCGTGAGCACAACACCACTCAGTCACCGAGGCGGGTGAAAAAAAATTAGAACTTCTTTTTGAGGGTAGGAAATGCCGTAGTAATTGTCTCACATCTTGGTGCACAACCGAACCGAACCGTAAGGGAAGGGAGGAAGGTAGGAGTGAAAGACGAAAGAGAGAAAAGTGCTGTAGTGGAAGGACGCGGAAAAATTTCGACCAACTGGGCATCTTTAACGTGCACTGACGTCACACAGCACACGGGCGCCTTTGCGTTTCGCCTCCATCGAAACGCGCCCGCTGCGCCTGGGTTCGTACCCTGGAACTCCGCCTCAGTAATCCAGCGTACTAACCACTGAGCCATCGCGCCCACGTTTTGATGGGGGTGAAACACAAAAGGCGCCCGTGTACTGTGCGATGTCATTGCACGTCAAAGATCCCCAAGTGGCCGAAATTATTCCAGACCATCACTACGGCACCTCCTTTTGTAGCTGGAGCTACACTAGGCTACCAGTCGAGCATTTCGCGGTACAGGCGAGATGCCAGTTGTGCGCATGTGCTACCATGGTACATGCGGCAGGCCAGTTGTGCGCATGCGCCGTTACCATGGCATCCGGGGAGGGATGGGTGCGCCGCGCGCTTCGTCGTTTCCCTCCCTCCTTTATCCTTTCCTTTACGGCGCGGTTCGGCTGTCCACCGAGATATGTGAGACGGTTACTGTGCTTTGCGCGCTTGCTGCGCCGTCTGACATGACGTCACACCACGCGGCTCGCCGCCGCCGCCGTTTGGTATGACGTCACACCGCGTTCATCACCCGAACCGCGCGTCGTCGCATGCGCAACGTTGCGTATAAAAAGCGGAGATGTAATCGGCGGCTGTATCGCAACGCTTGATGTGAATGCACAGAAGGAGAGTCCAGCCGCTGCTAAACGGCGCTATAGGCAACAGAACTATAACTCTTCCGATCCTGAGGTTGTCGCCTGGCAGTTGGCTACTAAACAAAGATAGAATGAGCGTCAGAAGGCGAAGAGAGCAGCGAAGACGCCCGAACAGAGAGAGGAATGCCTTGCCAAACGGAGACGCCAGACTAGGGTGCCACCCTAGCCAGACCACCGAGCGTAATGGACGCCACATAGCCGCCGAGACGGAGCCTATGGAAGGCGTCAGTCAACGGCAACCAACCGAACAGGATGTGAAGGCCCGTCGTATGACTGATTCACACCATTCAAGTTTCCGAAAGTGCACCTGCGACCCGGACATTGAAGCGGACATGTCTCTCATGGCTAAACATGCAGTGCCAACAACAAGCTCAGCCACGGAAACGTACCTCCCGCTACGTTTATCCTTGCATAGCGGAGCTAAGCCACTGCCAATTTTTTCTTTCCCTCCCTCCTTTATTCCTTCCCTTGCGACGGGTTTCGGGTGTCCAACGAGATATGCGAGACAGTTACTGCGCCATTTTCCTTTCCTAAGACCAATTTTAACTTTTTTAACCTCCCCACCTTGTATTAAGTGGCTTTTTTATTAAAATATAAAATAAATACGGAGGCAACTTAAAAAATGAAAATTGGCGTGGGGAAAGGATATGGCGTGGTATCTGTCTCACATATATCCTGATACCTCAACCACGTCGTAGGGGAAGGGCTAAAGGAGGGAGTGAAATAATTTCGACCACCAGGGGATCTTTCACGTTCACCGACATCGCACAGCACACGGGCGCCTTTGCGTTTCACCCCCATCGAAATGCGGCCGCCGCGGTCGGGTTCGAACCCGGGTACTCCGGATCAGTAGCTGAGTGCCCTAAGCACTGAGACACCGCGGCGGGTGCCGTAGTTTTCTAATAATAATTGGCTATTTAGGAAAGGAAATGGCACAGTATCTGCCTCATATATCTTTGGACACCTGAACGGCGCCGTAAAGGAAGGGTTAAAGGAGGCAGTGAAAGAAGAAAGGAAGAAAGAGGTGCCGTAGTGGAGGGCTCCGGAATAATTTCGACCACCTGGGGATCTTTAGCGTGCACTGACATCACACAGCACACGGGCGCCTTAGCTTTTTTCCTCCATAAAAACGCAGCCGCCGCGGTCGGGTTCGAACCCGACCGTAATAATAATAATAATAATAATAATAATAATAATAATAATAATAATAATAATAATAATAATAATAATAATAATATTAATAATAATAATAATAATAATAATAATAATATTATTATTATTATTAATAATAATATAATAATAATAATAATTTGTTTTGGGGGAAAGGAAATGGCGCAGTATATGTCTCATAATTAATGGTTCGAAGAAAGTTCGTCTGATCATTAAATGTATTAAAGAAAAATGAATGCGATCACTGACCATGTCATGAAATTCAACGACGTTTCGGAACCTCGTACGGGTTCCTTGATCACTGAGCGGGACAAGAAATTGTCGCGACTTATATACGTAACACGTGGCGCAAGGAGCGCGCGTAGATGGGTGGCATGGTTCCTTGCACCCAGTTCATGGTAGCTGGTGTCGATTGGATGATTAGAGATTCCATCAGCCGCCGAGATGACATGTTCCTTTCCTTCGCGATGAAAGTGGTGTGGTCTCAGTCAATCGTATGAGTATGTTCTTGCACATGCTCGGCAATGGCGTTCGTCGTGTGATTATTATTTCTTACTTCACGTTTGTGGTGGTTAAGCCTTCTGAGGAACTTTCCTGTTTCGGCAACGTAAACCTGGTGGCAATCAGTACATGGGATATGATAGATGACACCTGGAAATGCTTCAATCAGCATTTTGTCTTTCATGTTTACGAGCTGGTTACGGAGCTTGCTGGTAGGGAT
Organism: Amblyomma americanum; assembly: GCA_030143305.2. NCBI lineage: Eukaryota > Metazoa > Arthropoda > Arachnida > Ixodida > Ixodidae > Amblyomma > Amblyomma americanum. The sequence goes on from JARKHS020006519.1 coordinate 46,057, forward strand.
GTGGGCAATGCGCATGTCATATTTTGAAAACACCGCGATAGTGCCTTGCTGAGTCCCTGCGCGTAAGGAATGGCAGCTCGCATACGAAAACATAATTCTGCCGATACTAGACTATGTATACGTTATTTGGGACACTTTCACTAAAACTTACACTAATAAGACAGAAATGGTGCCAAGAAAAGCAGCTCGCTTCATTTAAAATAGATTTAGACGTACGTAAGTGACTGAACTGTAAACGAAAGCGGACAATCGTCCATTAACGCAAAGAAACCGTGTGTCACCACTAAAATTTTCCTTTCAATTTATTAACGGCCACTATAAGACAGATCTCACGAGAATAATTTCTTTTTCATCTGGCTACGCCACTAGGCAAAGACATGGCCTCACAGTAACGCCATTTACCACGCGTAATAATTTACGTAATCTTTCTTTCCACGAACAATAATTGAAGAGAATTTGTTAACCAATGACCACGTTTCGAAGTCATCTATGTCCACATTTCTTTCCAGTATTGCTTAAAAATCAGTTATGTAAGCTTATTTTCCAAAATTTTCAAGCTACGTTATTCTACTTTGTTGTAGTGTTCATTGCCTGTGTTATTACGGTGTGTTTGCCTATATGTATCCCACCCTGCTAAAATCCCCAGTGGGGATTGCAGTATAAGCAAAATAAATATCGATAACAATAAAATGTTATGAGTGCAGGGCACATGTGTGTATGCCTGAAGTAAAACCAGAGTTATATTTTACGGTCCAACTCGTAACTGTCTCGGTTTTGTCTCACGTATTAGCTCAAACAGCTCACACACACGTACCCGCAGACACACACAACAATATAAGTGTCTAGCCTCTCGTTCAACGAAGCCTTGCGGGCTTGTCATGTACTTTTATTACTCAGTGATATCGCCAGAAGCTGCAGAGTAGAAAATATAACTCGAATTTAAAAACGGCTGTTAATACTGCGCCATTTCCTTTCCCCAAAAACCAATTATTATTATTATTATTAATGAGGGCGAGGGAGGGCCGACGATGTGAGGGTGACGGCGAGGAAGGGCCAGCAAATTTTTCGAAGTGAGGGCGAGGTAGCGCCGACGATGTGAGGGTGAGGGCGAGGTAGGGCCAACAATAATAATTGGTTTTTGGGGAAAGGAAATGGCGCAGTATCTGTCCCATATATCGTTGGACACCCGAACCGCGCCGTAAGGGAAGGGATAAAGGAGGGAGTGAAAGAACAAAGGGAGAAGTAGGTGCCGTAGTGGAGGGCTCCGGAATAATTTCGACCACCTGGGGATCTTTAACGTGCACTGACATCGCACAGCACACGGGTGCCTTTGCGTTTTCCCTCCATAAAAACGCAGCCGCCGCGGTCGGGCTCAAATTTTTCGAAGTCAGGGCGAGGGAGGGCCGGACAACTTTTCAAAATGAGGGCGAGGGGGAGGGAGGGCTGACGATGTGAGGGTGAGGGCAAGGTAGGGCCAGCAAATTTTTCGAAGTGAGGGCGAGGGAGTACCAAACAACTTTTCAAAATGAGGGTGAGGGTGAAGGATGGCTGACGTTGTGAGGGTGAGGGCGAGGAAAGGCCAGCAAATTTTTCTAAGTGAGGGCGAGGGAGGGCCGGACAACTTTTCAAAATGAGGGCGAGAGTGAAGGAGGGCCAGGGATTTAAAAGTAAGGGTGAGGGAGGGCCGACAATGTGAGGTTGAGGGTGAGGAAGGGCCAGCAAATTTTTCGAAGTGAGGGCGAGGGAGGACCGGACAACGTTTCAAAATGAAGGTGAGGGTGAGGGAGGGCCGACGATGTGAGGGTGACAGCGAGGGAGGGCCAGCAAATTTTTCGAAGTGAGGTTGAGGGAGGAATGGACAACTTTTCAAAATGAGGGCGAGGGTGAGGGAGGGCTATGGATTCAAAAGTGAGGGTGAGAGGGGAAAAGTAAAAATGAGGTCATCTGCCCACCTTTGCTCGCGACAGCCGTTCTATATATACCCACACGACCACGTGGATGTGACGGGGTATCACATGGTCTTACGACACCCCCATCGGATGTCATCACGTGGCTTCACATCGCCCCATCGGATGTTCTCAAGGTCAAAGGTCAACCCAAAGGTCACCCAAGGTCCAAGGTCAACTAAAGGTCATGGGTCAGGGGTCAAGAGCTCGACACCACAACTGATCACAAATGGTCATATACGACTAACGTGTCTGGGATGAAGATCGTTCAAGGTCATCATCCGGCCTATGCGACGGCTGCTTTACCTAGCGTAGTGAACCTTTCGCTTCAAAAACTTCAAAATTACGCAGAAAACTGAATTTTTTCGAAGCGTGTTTCAGCCCTTTACAGAACCCCAGATTATCGCAATTATCCGGAGCCGTGCATTAGGGCGTCTCTCATAGCCTGAGTCGTTTTGGGACAATAAACCACCAAAACGAAAACCAACCATTCATCTAGCTACCTCAGCTGTATACTCCCTCTGTATTTTTTAGCACTGCACTTATTCGCGTTTATAAAACATGACAGACCCGCCGCGATGGCTCACTGGTTAGGCCGCTCGGCTACTGATCTGGAGTTCTCGGGTTCGAACCCGACCGCGGCGGCTGCGTTTTTATGGAGGCAAAACGCTAAGGCTCCCGTGTGCTGTGCGATGTCAGTGCATGTTAAAGATCCCCAGGTGGTCGAAATTATTCCGGAGCCCTCCACTACGGCACCTCCTTCCTTCTTTCTTCTTTCACTGCCTCCTTTATCCCTTCCCTTACGGTGCGGCTCAGGTGTCCAACGATATATGAGACAGATTTTGCGCCATTTCCTCTCCCCCAAAACCAATTATTATTATTATTAAAACCTGTCAGACGAGTCAACTCTATGTTAGCGTCTTACGCGTATTGAGCCATCCAGCATTTCGATTACATATCTCACCGCATAAATTGGATTTAAAGGAGTATAGACACCTCGATTTTGGGTGCATGTTTTCAAGTTTGTAATGATGCGTAAGGCATTATTATACTTGGATTACCACCTGATATTCTCCTACGAAGGCTAAATAATTTATAATTGCATTTATTTCTCGTGCTGTTTCGGTTTCGGTTTCAACAGCCGAATAAAGACTGTGATGTCAGCGTGCACTTACACGTCAAGTGGGAAATGAAAAAAACTGCAATATAATCGCTGCTTCCACAATCATTGTCATTCTGGCTCTTTTGGAAGGCTGCCTTCTGCACTGCAGTAAATTAAAACGATGAACCAGCGATTTCATGGACCTCTTCCATTCCTCACGTGACACAAAAGCAGTCTTTGACGTCCCAGCCATCGTTCGGCTGTTGAAACCGAAAGAGAAACAACACGATAGAAAAAATTCATTATAGATTATTTAGCGGTTGTAGGCGACTATCACAAGGTGATTCATGCGTATTAGTGTCCTCCGCATCAATGTAGAGAAGAGAACATGCCACCAAAATTAGGTGTGCAGGCTCCTTTGACGAAAAGGTCGCACTGCAGTTTGTCTACACTGCAGTGCACACCGGAGCTTTAACCTTTGAACTTGTATAACTTATTATTTTACAATTGACGAAAACTATCAAAGCTCACCGATACCATTGGATTCAGAGGGAAACTGTTTTATTTTTGTGAGTGCATTCTTTGTTGTAGCGCAGCTTACATATCGTTTGTAAAATCTGCAGCAGTTCAATGCTGGCCCGCAGAGGCAAAAATAAGCGGAAAGCCGTCAGCACAGGCGAAGGGAATGATAGACTTTAGAGACGTGAATAAATGTGGCCGGCAATGATTTTCGCGGTTCCTTCCCTTTATAGCGATATTAATCGGTGAGATAATAGCGATCTAAGTATACGTAATTAGGCAGGAACGTATAGTCGTGGCGCTCACCATGCATTTAATTCGGCGCCCATGGCTGCACAAACAGCACAGCATGCGTACTTGTGAGCGAGCATATAGCTTTGCACATAGTGTATGAACACAGCAAAGATCACGTGGACGGCTACTAGGCTGTATGCACCAACCTGGTTAGTCATCAATATTCATAACCTTAGTTGTATAGGTTAGAGGCACCCTGAGAGGCCCCAGGGTACGTTTTCATACACCACCCGCGTTGACGAAGAAACCCGTGTATCCGCCCATCCTGCAGAAAGGTGCTGTGCGGCAGGAGAAAGTTACATGGTTTTATGAAAAGTGGTCCTAGTGGTTCCTAACTGCAAGGGCTGTGCGCTTCTGTGGAGAACAGGCTGCCATATCGCGTCGCCGTCGAGAGAAACAACCCAGAAGGAACGCTGCAGAAGTGACGCTTGCCGATCCTTCCTTCACATTTTGTTTACAATTCCCCATTCAATGGGGCATTTATTCAGGCCATCGACCGGATATTCTAAAAAGAAGCGCCTTATACAACATAATCTCCCTGTGGCTGATGCGGGCATGTCTACTCGTGCATATGAGACGCCGGCCGCTAAGAGCTCATGTGAACCGGATACCGACAGTGACTAGCAGGGGTAGACACTTGGGCTTGTTGGCGCATGATGCGAAGAAAAACTTAGCGCGGCCAAGACACGGACAGGCAGAACTGCGCGTGGCGTATGTAGCGCTTCGTGCGTCTGTCCTAATTGTCCATATCTCGGTCGCACTTATTTAAGGTGCATGGACACCTAATTGTGGATGCGTTTTTTTCTTGCATGTAATGCTGCGTAAGGCATAAAAGCGTCAGGCCGCGACGTCAAGAAGATGCGGTGGCGCTGGCTTCAGCAGTGGCTTTCATTGTGTATGCAAAAGGCGGGACCGTCCGCATTGAGTATGTCACGCTTTCGTGCTTTTTGGGCATAATTCACGTCGTTCCGATAAATTGTGCTGCGTTTGGTTGAGCCGCAATGCAGACGAAAGTAGCGGGATAAGTTTCCACAAATTTATTGCAGATAGGCGCAAAAGCGACGGGCAGGGGCCGATGAGCAGGACAAGTTCGCCGACGGATCTGCTTGGCAGCTACCATTGCGTCTCTGCATTGAAACCTAATCGGTTAGTTCTCGTCTCTTAATCCACATCGCTGCTCTTCGGTCGCGCGGCGAACACTGCAAGAATAACGCCTGCAACTCTGTGCACGTTAAAAGATCCCCAGGTGGTCGAAATTATTCGGAAGCCCTTCACTACAGTACCTCTTTCTTTCTTCTTTCGCTCTCTCCTTTATCTCTGCCCTTACAGCATGGTTCAGGTGTCCAACGATATACGAGACGGATACTGCGCCTTTTCCTTTCCCTAAAAAACAATTATTATTATAACCCGTTCACCTTCTGCCGTGCTGTCAGCACAAGCTCAGGCGCGATATACCGTGTGCTTGTGATCATAAGTTGAACGTTAGAGAGCTATTTTCAGATGCTAATCAACCGGACAACGTCTCGAGCATCACTTCGCGCAAAAAAAAAAACTGCTGACAGTCGCCTTCAGCGTACACAGCGTGCCGCTAAGCGCGCGATGTTTGAAGGAGCATCGGAGTGGGGTAATAGCTCGCACGACGCGTACTTTTCTTAATTTTCATTTTAGCGACCTTCAAAAAATGTATCGTTTCAAGACCAATCGAATGACGCTTGAATCTCTACAAAGTCATGCAGTATTAATATTTCTCAGATTATTTGAATTTTCTCATTGTAGCTCGATCAGAAACTGGCGAACACAGCAAATATCACACCAAAAGGCACTCTGATCAAGCAGAATGCGCACACACGAATGCTAAAATAAGAAGCAAAATTATTTATTTATATAGCTTAGCAGAATGAGCGCAAATTTATAACGAACCTCCACTAAAACGTCTATGAATGCACTTGTGCAGCTCCCGGATCGCATTTGCCTTATTCAAAGCTGCTATACCACTTAATTAAGTCTTCAGTAATTTCCACGGTCCCCGGAGTGTAGCGGCTCGGCGACAATAGGATCGCACGTGAAAAAGTTGCTTCGCGTCGTGCATCGCGTCGTCCTATATTGCACTAGCAATCGGATATGCTGTATCAGCCCAGAAGATGAGAACTGTGGACGATTAGGTTCTCCCCATACTTCGCGCTTTCGCCCTCCTAGCCGCACTGTCACTTGCTCCGCCTGTTTTTTTTTTTATTCGAGAAGTGTGCCATGAGGCATATGTTGAAAAAGGAAGGGGGGGGGGGAGGAATGCACGGGATTGAAAGTTAAAAGCAGGAGTGAGGCACCGTTGCGCTGAGGTAGTCGCACAGGCTGCTAATGAAACGGTTGTCCATTGTCCACTTCACGTAGTCACTTTCGCGGTTCCACCGCAGGCCCACCTCCCTGAGGAGGCGTTTTCTGATAGCAGCCGTCGCTGGGCACGTCCACAACAAGTGCCGCACATCACAAATGTCCGGTGCAGCGCTACAGTGAGGGCACCTGTCAGGTGCTGGCAGATCTTTGGCACGCCACCGATGACGGACAGATAGTGCCTCCGCCTGCTAATTCCTTCCGGCGAACAGTTGGAAAAATGCAGAGATACTCTCCAAGCATCAAAAAACGTTTCTAACTACAAGCGACGCGCACGCTTTGAAATATTCCCAATAGCGAGCTGGTATCGAAGGCAGAATCACTTGTCGCAGTGTAGACATGATGTGTTTTGCCTACACCCCGCGATGCTGCCGACCGCAGCGCCACCTTTCAAGTGGTACACGCCTACGACGATGCTGTTTCGATTTCGGTTTCAACAGCCGAACGATAGCTGTGCCACCAAACTTCCGTGTAGGTCACGCCAGGACTGCAAAAACTGCGATATAATCTCTGTGCACTCGTTTTAATTTACCACAACGCTAAAGCTAGCCTACTTCTAGAGCCGGAACGAAAAAGAATGAAGTACCAATTTTATTGTTTTTCATCCTTCGCCTGCCCAATACGTACCTATACGGAACTTTGAGGACACCATGGACGACATAGTTGTAACCGAAACAGCAGGATAGAAAAAAAATGCGATTATATATTATTTTGTAGTCCGAGACAAATGCCACGCGGTGATCCACGTATATAACATCTTACGCATCACTGCACAGAAGAAAGCATGCCACCAGAATTGGGTGTCTGAACATGAAATGCTTTTAGTAATTCCCGTTGGCGGCGCGCCGTGGGTTACCTTGGCAAAGGTTCCTCGATGCGTGCGGCGGGGAACTTTGGCGCGAGAACGGAGAACACGGTGTCGAACCGGTCGCGAAACATGGAAAAACTGAGGGAGTGCGACGCCAAGCGGCCAGCCTTCGCAGGCCAACTTTGCATGAAGCCGCCCCCTCCGCCTTTTTTCGCTCTCCGGGCCAGTACCTAATGTTTTTGTGTTGGTATGTTTTAGTGCGCTCGTCTGCACGCCCCCATGCGCGGCGATGTGCGAGCCCATATGGTGCAAGCGTCTATAGCAAGGAGGTTGATCTACAATCAGTTTGCCGTGCTTGTACGCTCGATGACATAGCCCATTTCGCTTGCCATTGCTGGTATTTTCTGTACCGTATCTGCGAGTACACACACTAATACACGCCGCGGAACTTTCTCGTGATGGACCAGTATAATGCTTTCGTAATAAAAGTGTCTCTCTGGATTCAAAACTAACGGCGAGTGATAGTCACTCTCCTTGAAAGTCAATTTTTAAGTGAACAGTTTTGTAATTTGTTAGGTTAATTCTGGGTAGACAATTTGCAATGCAAACGCCCAATTAAATGCAATTTATGCTGTAAGACATGCATGAATAAGTGCTGGAAAACACAAAGCGCATAATACGTACGACTGGACCATAATAGGCATGCTATAAAGCAGACCCGCCTGAAAAATATGTTTTATCAACGGGATTAACACAAAAATGCGGCGCTCAGAAATGTGGAGGCAGTACAGCAGAGGTCGATGGCAAGCTCTTTTAATGAGAGTGAACAGCTTCCAGTCTTATGAACTTCGCGTGCGCCTGGCTGCTGAGCTTATTTACAAGGAAGTTAATTGTATTCAAAAGTACACTTCACTGCAGTTAACTAAATTTTAGGAGTTTCTAGCAAGAAACAATGCGGTTGTTCTTCCTGGAGTAACAAACGGTCCATTGATTTTGAACGAGTCAAAGGCTTCAGGTTGTATATTTGTGTCATGGGGGGCTTCCGTGGCAAACTTAGGCTGCCACACACACAAAAAAAATAATCTTAAAAGTGCGAACTTTTACGAGATCGCAGTTAGATTTCATGGGTAGCACTGAAAACCGCGCGCGAGCACCTCACGGCCTTTCCAGCGCCGTTGAAATCGAACGCGCAATCTTACTGATCACGTGGCAGAACGAAAAAACGAAACCATAAGCTCAACCCATCACCTGAACGTCGGGAGGAAAACTCTGCAGAACTGCACATGTACGCCCAGAGAAGTGGTTTGAAGGAGGACTGCTTAAGACCACGCTTTTATAGCACTTCGGTATTCGACTGCCGTCGGTCCAAGCAAGTGAGTTGCGGCATGACAACACTGAGTCGGTTTCGTCGTTTCACTATGGGAAGAGTAGAACTACTCCATATCAAGGACTATGCGATGTCCTCGTCGGCGATCATGGCCAACTCTATGGCCGACTCGAGTTTCGTTAGGCACGGAAGCGACCGCACACAAAAAATACACGCGAGAACTCAACACCTCCACGGCGAGCAGACGACAAAACCTGCCCACACGCGCTCGATTGAAAATTGTCGCACATATGAGGTGTGGCGCTGCTGACGCGCTGCACCTGCACCACGGAAGTGGTTCTGCACCGCACTGGCACCAGCGGCAGTTTTTCAGAATTGGTGCCGTGATACAGCACTGAATCGAATGCAGCTTTTAATTGCCGGATGAGACGAAAAAGTTTTTATTGTTTTGTTTTTTTCCCGATCAGTAACTCTCGAACCTCTCTTGCCGAGACAAATAACGAGCACTCAGAGCCGGTGGACCTGAAGATCGGGAGAAGAAACTCTGCAGAACTGCGCATGCGCGCACAGAGCAGGCGTGGAAAGGAGGACAGACAGGACGAGTGTTTTTTGTTGCCGGATGTCACGCCACAGTTTTTCCCATTTTGCTTTTTTTTGTCGGTCAATAACTAACAAACCTTTCTAATCAGACGAATAACCAGCACTCAGAGCCGGAGGAGGCCAGCGCGCTTTTCAGGAAACTTGTCTATGCGCTATCTGCATTTTCGTTTCTCTCTCATGGATCGGCCCGCTGCTGTTTGACCGAGCTCTCCTGGTAGATGCGAGCTCGGCAAATTTTGCTTTCAGTTCACGGTTTAGGCATTCCTACCTTCTGCCTTCTCCAGACTGAGGTGAGTGCTCTGAGAGTACGTCGTGGTGCACACGCGATGTTGTTTCGTACTTGCCCGCCAACTCTAGATGTGTTCTTCGTCGCTGCATCATTGCCCTGCAGCTTTTTGACACAGCTGCACGATAGCGCAAGTGTGCGATGGTCTCGATTATTAATGCGGCGCCTTCTGATGTAACAATTTCGCGACAGCCTACTGTGAAGGCGCGCGAAGAGTCCGCGGTGTGGCGTCGATGAGGTCGTTTCTTTGCGACTGTTGCATGTTTGCTACTCTGCACCGATCGATAGCCGGTGGCTCTAAGGAAGGTTTTGTCATTTTCAAGATTCATCGCCTTCGCGCATGGCCTCTTCATAAATTTTGGCCGCAGCCGTTATTTCCACCAAGCGGGGTACATCACGATGTACATTCAATAGAAATTCTGGTCGCCCCAGTTCCCCTCGTTGTATCCCCATATATTGTGCAGAGATATATATACTATCTGTTGAGAACGAAGGAGATGTAAGAAAATTCCACTCTGAAAGCCAAGTCATTTCATTTCATACTGTTTGCATGTTAACATATCTGTTTCGTTTTCATAATTGTTTTTCCATCCTTTTCTCTTGCAGGGCTGTTACTTTTTCCTAAGTCGACCAGCTTTTGCATAAGCTGCTTCGCGGCCATAGCTGCTGTCTTCACCATGAGCGCGCTAAGTCAAAGTTTAAAGAATGTTCATAGGCAGATGTCGTCATATAGCTTATATATTAGGGATAGTACTGTTACTACTAACAACTGTAAACTGGGTATAGTATCTCTAGTGACGGCTGCATGTCGCTATAGTTTAAATGTAGACATGGACTGATGCGCTTAAGGAACTATATTTCCTTCCGTCAAACTTATTCACTGATGGGCGCCAGTCCTTACTGTCTGCTGTCTGGAGGCTCAGAATCCTTTTTATTTCATGTGCATATTTTAAGTGAATCTTTGCTTTACAGGGATAATATCATAAGGGCACTTTCCTACTTTAACTGCGTTATCTTTCTGGGCCACTTTATATCGTAAACGAAAACCCTTTCCTAATCTACACTGTTCCACAAGATCAATGTGTTTGGTCGTATATTTAGGGGAATCCCCAAATGTGGAGTATATTTGTAATAAGGGAGTAATTACTCATTGGCATCCGCAAGAGCTCAGCCATGCGGCTACAAAGGAAAGCTAAACAGCTTTCTCAGAAACTTCGTAGTTAAAGAAAAATACGTCCTGGTCCGGAGTTTGAGCCTGAGACCACCGCTTCACCGGAGCAGTCGCTCTACCAACTGAGCTAACCGGGACGGCAAGCTTATGGTAGGGCGAAAACGAATTGATCAGTTACTCGAAGTGCGAAGTGTTCGTCAAATGTTTAGACGAATCCCCAAAGGTGGAGTATATTTGTAATTAGGGAGTAATTACTCATTCACGCTCACCCAAGCGCAGCCTTACGGCTACAAAGGAAAGCTATACAGATTTCTCAGAAACTTCGTAGTTAAAGAAAAATTCGTCCTGGTCCGGTGTTGGAGCCTGAGACCACCGGTTCACCGGAGCAGTCACTCTACCAACTGAGCTAACCGGGACGGCAAGCTTATTGTAAGGCAAGACCGAATTAATCAGTAACTCGAAGTGGAAACAGCGTTGGTCAAATGATTAGGGGAATCCGACAAGGTGGAGTAGATTTTAATAAGGGAGTAATTACTCATTGGAACGCACTCATGCGAGCCATACGGCTACAAAGGAAAGCCTATACAGCTTTCTCAAACTTCGTAGTTCAAGAAACATTCGTCCTGGTCCGGGATTCGAACTTGGGACCACTGCTTCACGGAGCAGTCGCTCTAGCAACAAAACTAACCGGGACGGCAAGCATATGGTAGGGCGAGAGCGACTTGATCATTAACTCGAAATGCGAAGTGTTCGTCAAATATTTAGACGAATCCCCCAAGGTGGAGTATATTTGTAATTAGGGAGTAATTACTCATTCACACTCACCCAAGCGCAGACTTACGGCTACAAAGGATATCTATACAGCTTTCTCAGAAACTTCGTTGATAAAGAAAAATTCGTCCTGCTCCAGAGTTCGAGTCCGGGACGACCGGTTCACCGGAGCAGTTGCTCTATCAAGAAACCTAACCGGTACGGCAAGATTCTGGTATTGCGAGAACTAATTGATCAGTAACTCGAAGTGCGAAGTGTTCGCCAAATGTTTAGAGCAATCCCCCAAGGTGCAGTAGATTTGTAATAAGGGAGTAATTACTCTTTCACATTCACCCAAGCGCAGCCTTACGGCTACAAATGAATTCTTTACAGCTTTCTCAGAAACTTCGTAGTTTAAGAAAAATTCGTCCTGCTCCTGGGTTCCAACCCAGGACCACCGTTTCACTGGAGCAGTTGCTCTACCAACAAACTTAACCGGGACGGCAAGCTTATCGTAGGGCGAGAACTAATTGATCAGTAACTCGAAGTGCGAAGTGTTCGCCAAATGTTTAGACGAATCCCCCAAGGTGGAGTATATTTGTAATTAGGGAGCCATTACTCATTCACACTCACCCAAGCGCAGCCATACGGCTACAAAGGAAAGCTACACAGCTTTCTCGGAAATTTCGTAGTTAAAGAAAAATTCGCCCTACACTGGGGTTCCAACTCGAGACCACCGGTTCTCCGGAGCAGTTGCTCTACCAACAGAGCTATCCGGAGCGAGAAGCTTTTGTTAGCGCTCGAGCGGATTGATCAGTAACTCAAAGTGCGAAGTCTTCGTCAAATGTTTAGAATGATCCCCTAAGGTGGAATAGATTTGTAATAAGGGAGTAATTACTCATTCACACTCACCAAAGCGCAGCCTTAAGGCTACAAAGGAAAGCTATACAGCTTTCTCAGAACCTTCGTAGTTATAGAAAAATTCCTCCTGGTCCTGGTCCCGGCCGTCCAGCAGGTCTCGGCGGCTCTTGAGCGACAAAGGCCTCAGATCCTCCGCTGAGTTGCCGCCTGGGCCCCCGTCACGGCGCCATTAGGTCATGATGCCATTAGGCCATGACGTAAATAAAGTTGTTCCTCCTCCTCCTCCTCCTCCTCCCTCCTCCTCCTCCTGGTCCGGTGCTCGAACCCCGGATCAGCGCTTCACCGGAGCAGTTGCTCTACCAACCATCATAACCGGGACTGCAAGCTTATGTTAGGGCGTGAGCGAATTAATCAACAACTCGAAGGGGGAACAGTGATGGTCAAATGTTTAGGGGAATCCCTCAAGATGTAGTGGAGCGGGAAAGTTTCATTGGAGTATCCTTTAACAACTTCCCTCGCTGAACGTCAGGGCGCATCACTATGTTTAGGTTTACTTTTATGCGGATTTTAACGTGTCAAAGCAAATCGAGCTATAAGGGACGCCGTGGTGAAGGGTTCCGGAAATTTTGACCACATGGCGTTCTTTAACGCGCACTGATATCGCACAGAACACGGATGTCTAGAATTTCGCCTCCATCGGTAATTCGACCGCCGCCGCCCGGTATCGAACCCGCAACTTTCGGGTTCGATCCGTGCCCTTCGTTAGGTTTACCTATATATTGCGCTTCTTTGAATTCCATCTCCCTTGTACCAACTAATTGTAATTAAAATTGTGCTCTGTTTCTGAGACCGAGTAGGTTGAATTTTATATTTTAACACACAGACAAAAGCGATTCGAGTTTATGTTCTTTTTGTCTATCCGTTCCTCTTTCAGGCCTACTGCTGTTTCTGAACTCGACCAGCTGATTTATAAGGAACTGCTTCTCCTCCATAGCTGCTTTCTTCACAATGAGCGCCGTAAGTCAGAGCTTAAAGAATGCTCACGGACAGAGGTCGTTACAAAGCTGAACTCATTTGTGTTACTGTATACGCTGGGCACTGTAAACAGGGTGTAGTGACCCTAATAACCGCTGCAGGTCACTATGATTACGAAGTAGATATCGAATCAAGCCTCTTTTGAAAATATATTCCGGTACTTCATACTTATTCTCAAATCGACGCCTGTCCGCACGGCCGACTACCCGAAGGCTCGGAATTGTTTGTATTTGATGTGGATATTTTCAAGTTAATGTTTTAAAAGGGTAATTGTATAATTTCACTTTCCTATGAGAGCCGATTTTTCTCCCTATGTCGCTTTACGTCGTAACAGAAAACTCCTTCCGAACCTGTCCAGCTCCTCACGTCATTCTTCTTAATTTGGGTGCCCGCATTCCTGTGGCATGGAATGTTGGATTTAAATGCGTTTTGTGGATAGGCTTGTGATGGGCAGTTGTAATGCAATATGCTTTCTTAACTTCGCTGGCAGGAGGCAAGGTGCATTAGTATCGATATTCAAAAACAACTTCTCATCGCCCCACCTTCCCTCGTTAGATATACCCGTATATGGTACAGAGATCTATACTGTCTGTCAAATGCTAACTAGTTCTAAATAAAATTATGGATTATGGTCTATTTCTCACAGCCCAGTCGTTTAACCTCAAACTCTTAGCATGCAGACAAACGGGATTTGATTTCACGATATTTTCTTTTTGTCCATCCTTCTTTCTTAGAGGCCTACCCCTGTTTCCGAGTCCTTCAGCTGAGGCATTAGCTGTTTCGCGGCCATAGCTGCTTGCTTCAAGCAAATTCACGGACAGATGTCGTTTTATAGCTGAAATCATTAGCGTCTGCATACGCTCGCGACTGTAAGCAGTGTATAGTAACCCTAGTAGTGGCAACATGTCACTATAGTTAGAAAGTGGACCACGATTAAGGCGGTTTCAAAATTATATTTCTTTACTTCTATACCTATTTACGAATTGGCGCTTGTCCGCGTCGGCGGAATTTCTGAAGGCTGTGAATCCTTTCTATTTAATTTGGATACTTTTAAGGGAAGCCCTGTGCTAGAGGTTTAATAGGATAAGGGCACTTTGCTTGGGTAACCGCATTGGTGTTCTGCGTCGCTTCACGTCGTAATCGAAAAACGCTTCCTAAGACACCCTGTTAAGCTTGACGCCCACATTCCACACCCTGTAGGAAAGGATTTTAAAGTTGCCTCGTTGTTTTGGGCATATGATGAGAGCGGCGCAGTTTCATTGCTAGATGATTTCCTAACTTCACTAGGTAAAGGCAAGGAGTATCACTATGCATCTACAATGAAAAATCTGGCCGGCCCATCATCTGTCGTATACCCATACTCATACCCACTATACCCATACCCATACACTGCGCCCATATACTTATACCCATATACGGCAATGCTTTGAATTCCGACTCCCGACTATCAACTTGTTCTAAATATTATTGTGTTGTATAGCTCGATACCATGTGGTACAATTTCATACATTTAGCATAAGGGAAACGCTATTCGTGTGCATGTTTCCGTTTCGTCCATCCTTTCTTCGTACAGGCCTGCTACTATGTCCGATGGTCGACCGGCTTGTTTTTAAGGAGCTTCTTGGCTATAGCTGCTTTCTTAACCATGAGAGCGATAAGTCAGCTTAAATAATGTTCAAGGACAGATGTCGTTCCTTCGCTCCAATAATTACGTTACTGTATAACTTCTCTGCGGTAAGCAGCGTCCCAGTAACCTTTGGAAGGACTGCATACAGCAATAGTTTTAGACATGGAACAAAGCGCTTTCGAAATTACATTCCCGTACTTCACGCTTATTCACAAATGGAGGCCTGTACGCCAGGGCTCTTGCCCGCAGGCTCAGAATAATTTTATTCAGGAAGATATTTTTCGATTGAATCTCGGTTTTAAAGACACTTTCCCAGGTTAGCCCCTTTTTCTCTCTAAGTGGCTTTACGTCGTAACGGGAAAGGTGCTCCCAAAGTGCCCTTTTCCACAAGGTTATTGTTCTTAACTTGGGCGTCCGCATTCCTGTGGCCTGAAATTTCTGACTTTTAACACGTTCTTTGGTGCGCATTCGATAAGATCCGGGCAGTTCCCAATGCGTTTTCGCTTTCTAAACTTCTATGCAGAAGAAAATGCGCATCACTATGTCACTTCAATAGAAAATCTCGTCTCTCCAGGTCCTCTCGTTAAGTGGACACGTATATATTGCGCTGGGATCTACTCCGTCTGCCGAAGAAAACCTTCCTATAAATAAAATCTTTCCCTTTTTGTCAATGTCCAGGAGTTGAATTTCATTCTATTAGCATGCGGATATATGCGAGTCTTTTTCACGGGATATATTTTTCGGTGAATCCTTTAATCTTAGCTCCTATTTCCGAAGTTGACCTTCTTGTTTTCAGCTACTTGTTGGCTGTAGCTCATTTTTTCACTGCGAGCGCGTTAAGTCGGTGCTTAAGGGCACAGGGTAAGCCCTATACTTCCCATGCATTTTAGGCCATGTTGAGGTACATGTTTCTCACTAACTAATAACAGTAGCCTAATAATACATATATCATTGTTTGCCAAATTTTGTGCTCTTTTTACTGAATTAGAATATTTGAAATGTGTTGAAAATTCGATTTTTAATACATTTTTTTTCCGGTAGTACACAAATCTGGCCTTTCTTTGCGCATTTCAAAATTCATAACAGAATACCTGCTCAGCTAAATTGCTTAATTCTAGTTCAGTGGTTGGCAACACTTATGTAGATGATTGAAAAAAAAAATCAGCCGTCTGTCTTGAAAGGCATTGGAAATAATGGTACCTTTGTAAGAAAAAACACTGTTTTGAGATAATAGAGCGTAAAGAGAAAAAAGATGTGAAAAACCATTTTTTATTCGCAGAAACGCCTCCATAGTAATTGGTTTAATAGCCCCCTGCTTCGTAGTCACTGTCGCCGTCATTTTTTCGCTTTCGGCTTGTCGTTTTGACTGTCGGGCCTCTTTTGTAAGCTGTCGTGTTGCTCGGTCCGCAAAGTACATGCGCTTATGGTCAGCTTCTCCCTCAGCCACTTGATGGTGTTGCTCCCTGGGTTCAATCCACACGCCTTCAAAACGTTGGCCCCGTGCGATGCTACCATCATTAAATGAAAGAACAGCATCCAGTGTTGCCATCCGTAGGGTCCGAAGCCTAACAAACACATTCTTTGGCGCGCGTTCGCCAAACAACATGGTTTGAACGACTCATTTGCATTTTGAGTTCGCCCATGCAGGCACTGTCTCTAGGAGCTCAGCCTTCGATAGCTCCCTATAAATGGGTTTGATAGCCTCCAAGACAGATGCAGGCAAACTCTCCTTGTGGAAAAATGGCTTGCCATCTGACTGACTTCTGTTGAAGGCACACCACGTATCAGGTCCCTTTGGGCAAAGTCCATGGCATGGGTCATCGTCTGTGGGCCGATAAGTGGAAGAAGGTTGCCCAAACGGCCCTTTCGCATTTCATCCAGGTTTCCTACATTTCTTCTGATGGCCAAACCATAGTACGTCTGGAGCTTGTCTATTACTGCATCAGTCAGTCGGCCTCGGCCCGAGAGGCTCTTTCCATCAGAGAGTTTTCCTGCTTTGTTTCCTTTTTTTAGCCTTCGTAACCTTGTGCCCATCTTTTTTTGCACGTGCCCTATGCACTCAACCTTGGATATTTCAACGGAATCACCATATGGCATTTGTGCCTTCACAGCCAAAAAGCCTTGCTGTCACCATCCCCAAGGTATTTGACGTATCGAACGCCGTGAAGCCCCTCACTCCTGCCGAAAATTTTCAGTGCTCCTGCGACTTCCATTCCACCGCTGGTGCCTTGGTAGTTGCTTTGGCACACCTCTCTATGAAGGGGGTCACTGTTTGTACCCTTGATGCAGCACTTTGGACAACGTTTAGACGAAGACCTCCACATCCAGCACTTTCCCAGAGTCTACACTGGTCGCAGAGACTATGCCGTTATTGGAAGTATGGCCTCGCTTCTGCCAGCTTCCATCAAGAGCAACTGCGATGTCTTTATCCCCCTCATATTGCTGCACAGCTTCGTCAGCTGCCCTTTTCATCGACTCCTGAGCAGCAGCTTCGATGTGACCTAAAAGCTCTTGATTGTATTTCGCAAACTTTGTCGGCGGCTTAAGAAGGTTTAGCATAGCACAGAGTATATTTCCTGCAGCCATTCCCTTACCAATGGACCTCAAGGCATACACTAACCTGAGGTTGGCTTCATAGAGGCCAGAAGTAGTTTTCTTCGACGTCTCAAATCGTTGTGCGGCACTACACACTTCACAGTTCAAACTGTAAACGCTTGCAACACCTACCCGTTTTGTCACAATTTCGATGAGCTCAACACTTCCACCGCACTCTCTGCACACACAAATCTGTGTAATTGCGGCACAAATGCCGTCCATGTCCATTAAGGCATATTGGCTGCTGCTCTGTAGCACATCCTCTTCCTGGAAGCACAGAGAAAATCTTGAAAGCTTCGATGTCGAGGAGCTGGCGCGTTCGGCGTTCGGGATCTCATTCGGTCGTGGACATCCTTTTGCTTTTTCACGATGAGCGTAGCGGTTGCCGTGAAATTCACGCCTGACGAAGGCCTTCTTTGCCCTGGGCATCTCAACTTATCAGCAGCAACCAACACCGGCACAATTTACAATACTGATCGAAAGGGATAGCACTCGGACGCAGCTGCATGAAGGTTGCATAATAATAATAATTGGTTTTTTTGGGGAAAGGAAATGGCGCAGTATCTGTCTCATATATCTTTGGACACCTGAACCGCGCCGTAAGGGAAGGGATAAAGGAGGGAGTGAAAGAAGAAAGGAAGAATAGGTGCCGTAGTGGAGGCCTCCGGAATAAGTTCGACCACCTGGGGATCTTTAACGTGCACTGACATCGCACAGCACAACGGGCGCCTTAGCGTTTTTCCTCCATAAGAACGCAGCCGCCGCGGTCGGGTTCGAACACGGGAACTCCGGATCAGTAGTCGAGCGCCCTAACCACTGAGCCACCGCGGCGGGGCGCATGAAGGTTGCAGAAACGTGGAAAAAATGTGCAAAGCGTCTCAGGATTGTCTTGGCTAAAAAAGAGGAGCTGTACAATAGTTGCCAGACAATTTTTTATATGTAGCTGATTTTAGACAAGTTTTGAAATCAGGTGGTGGACTTTTTGGTTGAAAAAATTGACGTTAATCCTGAAAGGGGGCGTGGCCGCTCACTACTTGGTTTAATAATAATAATAATAATTGGTTTTTGGTGGAAAGGAAATGGCGCAGTATCTGACTCATATATCGTTGGACACCTGAACCGCGCCTTAAGGGAAGGGATAAAGGAGGGAGTGAAAGAAGAGAGGAACAAATAGGTCCGTAGTGGAGGGCTCCGGAATAATTTCGACCACCTGGCGATCTTTAACGTGCACTGACATCGCACAGCACACGGGCGCCTTAGCGTTTTTCCTCCATAAAAACGCAGCCGCCGCGGTCGGGTTCGAACCCGGGAACTCCGGATCTTGGTTTCGGAAAAAGCGTTTTTCAGCCGTAAATATGGCTTTCTGAGGAAAGTGCTATCATGGAACATGTGTAGAAAGAATTGAACTTCTAAAATTCCAAAAGAAAAAAAAACGGTTTTTTTCTAATTTTACCTTACCCTGTGCCCTTAAAGAATATTTGCGGACTGATATTGTTAAATAGCTGAAATCATTAGGGTTGCTGTATACGCTCGCTACATTAAGCAGCCTACTGTAATCCAATAAATTACTGCATGTCACGGTAGTTGCAAAGTGTTTATCAACCAAAATGCTTCCAAGACTATTTTTCGAGGAGTCACATTTACTCACGAGTGGACTCCTTTCTGACCGGTACGCGTCCTATTTTCACGAGCCGTAATACGTGCCATGGGTGGTCACCACCACTTCGCGCACTTTTGCGTGCGCTCCCAGACACCCTTAGAGCGTGTGGGGGTGGCGGTCTCGGTCACAAATGAGATGCCCTCGACTCAGTGTGGCAAGCTCAGCCGGAGACCAGCTACCAAGTGACAAGGAGGTTGCGTTGGTCGTTTGGTGCCCAGCTTTCGCCGGTCGCAAGCCAGAAAACGGGTCGGAGTGAAAGGTTCACAAAACAAACAAAGTTTATACAGCGAAGAGACGGTACAAAGGATTTCGCTATCACTCGCACGAGCAGATACAAAGCAACTCATGCAAAGTCACAATCGAGAGAGAGTACAATTTAACAAAATCTTTGCACCTAAAGTGCACAAATAGAGAGAGACAAACAAACAAAACATGATTTGTTCACCGGGCACTGCGACAGTCCGACGACCTGAGGAGCTCGACGGGGCCGTCCCGCAGGTTGGCGCACGTTGCCTGGCTGGTCCGCGCTGGGCGAGTGGTGTTCTCCCGGGAGTCGAGCGGGCGTTCTTCTCGGAAGCTTAAAACCCATTAAGGACCGGTTTCTTTTTTTTCGTTTTCTTGAAAAAAATGTTATATTTGAACTTAATTCCATACACATAACACCCATGCAAAAAACTATCGCTATTGTGTTATTAGTTTAGAAAATATAGCCCGTGACCATATGGTCACGCTGGGCCCTTATGCTACAGAAATGTGCACGGAGTAACAAATGTTTATTTCAAGTGGCGAGAAATGACCAAAAACATACTAAGTGAATATTTGGCCACTTATTTAGTGTGGTACGGTTTAAAGCATTGGATACACATGCCAATGTCACACTTTGAGCATTGTGTGCGCACCGCGCTGTTGCAATTGTCCCCGGCGCATCTTCGCCTCTTGCTATTGGGAACCGGTGCAACAAAGTGGGCCACTTGGTCATACCGCGCACCAGTCAAGACGTCGCCAGTCTTCGGGGTTCTTCGTCGACCAGGTCCTTTCGGTTTATTGTCCCATCGCATCAGATAACTTTGTGCGATTTGCCTACGGAACTCAAGCTGAGTGACGTTGGACCCTGTGCTACGAATAAGTGCCCAAGCATTGCTGATTGACACATCGCAAAGCCATGTGAAGATCGGTCACCACCATTTCTTGCCACGGATTCCGATCCTGTAGGCACCTACGTTCGCATCCATCTGGTCTGTACCTCCCATAAAGCTGTTGTATTGAGCGAAAGTATTTGAACGGGGTACTTTGATTCTTTTCTTCTGAGCACGGGAGTACCTGTCTGCAGAAGACTCTGGCTCTACACCGTGTATGGTGCTCGCGATGGTTACTACAGAATTGTCCATCCAGCGGACAACGATTATTCCATCGTCGTTCAACACGTGCTCTTCGTGTCCGCGAGGTTGGCGCTTCAAGAAATCCGGTCGAGCGATAGGGCACTCTTTCGGAACACGGTTCTGCCTCACTGTGCCCGTACCTTCGTAGCCCTGTCCCTTGAGATGCCTAAGTAGAGGGATGCTTGTGAATAAATTGTCAAAATAGAAAAAGAATGGAAGATGGTGAGCTTCTGCCGGGAGTTCATCCACCATTTGAAGAAGTGGCGCCGCAGCTTTCCCAAAGTCCCTTTCATATTTTGCAGACCTCCCTGGGTTCCCCTGCTTGCCTTGATACACTTCAAAGTTTACAAGGTAGCCATTCTTGGCAATTAGACACCAAACTTTATATCCGAAGCGAATTGGCTTTCCACGTATGAACTGTTTACAGCCATGGCGACCGTAGTACTCAATCATACTTTCGTCATAGCTCAAGTGACGCACAGGCTGAAAGTGCTTCAGAAACCTCGCTTTCAACAGTGTCATCAATGGGCGCAACTTTGTTAACTTGTCGCTGAGTGTCAGGCTGGCGTTGTCCGCACAGTGCAGAAACCTCATTATCTGTATGAAGCGGTTTCTTCGCATGGCGTTGTAGACCATTGTGTTGCGCATGTCCGTGCCGCTATCCCAGTAGCACTTTTTTCCTGGGTGCGGGTATAGCCGGACAGGACGAGGACTCCGATAAAGCATCTCATTTCTTCTGTGGTGACCTCCGGATCAGGCATATTCAAAAATAGCGCGTATTTTCGTGTTTGCTCAACGAGCAGCTCTACTACGGCTTCATCGAAAAAGAGTTCGAACAATTCCACAGCGGAAAAGTCCCTGTAAGAGGAAAAGTTTGGCTCGGGAAATATGGCAGGACTCTTTTGAAGATCCCCCTTCTTCCACTTCGAAGTCAGAGGTAATTTCGCAGAAACGCCTGCATCACCCGCAGGTGACGAGGTATTCGATGCTCCGTCGCCTTGCCCGCCATGGTCGTCATCGTCGTCGTCGGAATCACATCCACCAATGCGGCGTCCGTCCGTGAAAACAGTTTCGGCTCCGGCTCTCAGCTGCCTCCCACTCAGATTGTCAATGAGCCCGCCAGAGTCCTCATCTGCGGAGTCCTCATCCGAATATGTGCTAGCTTCTGGTGGTTCTATGTAAATTGCTGACACGTCGTCATCTTCTTCTTCGAGTATCTTCGCTATTTCTTCCAACGTCAACCTATTTAGACAATAATGCATTAAATGAGTATTGCGGGAACAACCTTGCCACAGTGCGAGTGAAAAGAATGCAGATATGAAAAATAAAAAATTTACGGAGCCCTAAGGCCCAGCGTGACCATATGGTAACGCAGCAAAACATGCGCTCTTTCGTTCATAAAACAAACATCAATCCCTCTAAAACGCTCACCGGTGGTCGCATATTCAAAGGGCTACACGGAGGTAAGTGCATCCTCCTATTGCCTAGAGGAACAGTGCAAAAAACACACTTACCCACGGGAGCGTTGCATGGCGACGAACCTCTCACAAGAACACTATTTCCCCCCTTTTGGAGCAGCTGACACAAAACATGGACAGCTCGTGACACCTGGCGACCAATAAAGTAAACACTAAGCTTTCAAACGGTGTATAGGAGATTTTGGCGCGGGTTTTTGAATCTGTATCAATCGAAATGCTTCTTGCATACTAGCGGGACCATATGGGCACGCTGGTCCTTAATGGGTTAAACGGCGGCTCGGGCTAACAGACAGTGGTTGCAGCGCCGCATTTATAGGCGCAGCCCGTGTCTGTTTGTTCTTCGCGTCAGGGCAGACGCGCACATACACGCAGCTTGAACTGCAAAAACTCCTTCCTTCTTCTCGCGCCGGGCGAGCGACCCCATTGGTCGAGCGCGGAAACCGCCTCCAGAAATTTCTGGTTCCATCTCGCATGCGTAGACGCCGGCGCGAGAGCGAAGGGGAGAGGGTACCAGATTAGCGCGGACAAGGTTACCCCCTTTCCGTCGACAACGAGCAGAAACTTCTCCGACATTCTAGAGAAATCGACGCCGCGAGCAGCTATTCCTCCCTCGGCGCCGCGCCGGCGAGCTGAGTGGTAGCAACACGCGCAAAGCTATGCACTCTCTGGGGGTCTTTCCCTGCTTTTTTGTTTTATTTTACAATTTGCGGGCGCGATTGCTTACGCGCTGCGCCCTCCCTTTCGAATATGCGCCGAATTTTGTGACAGTGGTATAGGAAACTCACTTTCCCCTGGGAATGGACAAAAACTGTGATGCCAAGCACTTCCCTTGTCATATCTAAGGGTGTTCCGAGGATACCGGAGCGATGAGTTGACCGTGCGGCTGCAGCACTTGAGGTGTAGGTTTCATGAAAAAATATAATCACTGGACGTTCAACTTTCTGGCGATGCGATTTTGAGTCATAGCTGGCGTGGGCGAAATATTGGTTCTAATCGAAATGTTTAGTAACGGTTGGTACAGATGTAGGTCGCTGTTGTAGTGATCGCGTTTCGCTAAACTGGTCGAGGTGGGCGGGTGCAGTAACTGGTCATTCGTTGTCGGTGTAGGATTCATGGGTAAGGGGCGTGATGCACGATTTCTCCTCAATTCATAAAAGACGTGCGTACGAAGGAAACGTTTGATTGTACGACGGCCTGTCTCCGGTAGAATCGTCGTACGTTTCTAGATGTCCCCGACGACTAATGCTCACGAGACCGCTATCAGTAAAGAGACCGCTACACTGCACCATGGCAGGATGTGGTGCCGACAGAAGATGGCACTTCGCAAGCATTGCTTCCACTCTCAACACGTGCGACGCCCTGCTGCGCGGGAATTGTATACCTTAAACAGCGCTGACTAGACTCGAAATGACTGGCCGTCATCCATCGCGGATGGACATTGGAAACTTTTTTTGACACATACAGAACTCGCGGTCTTATTGTTTGGCTCGCGTGTCATAGTTACTTAACGGGCAAGATGGGCTTCTTTTGGCAAATTTACAAAAGGGGCACCTAGGAATTATGGGTAGCAAACAAGTTGCTCGCAATTACGGGTGCCGTCCAACGGCCGATGGCGGCCTCAGAAAGTGTGTCACAATCTGTTAAGGATGACAAGAGTAACGTTCGGCCCACAGTGCCGCACCAGTGCACCTGCCGCGGTAGCTTACACTCCTTTGGCATGGATTTCCCATGAATTTTGCGGATGCCGTGCGTCGTAAGATGACCTCCGTCGTAGATGACTCTGAAAATGACCTGAAGTCTTCGTTACGAATGAAATCTCGACAGAGATTACGATTCTTGTCTGAGAAAATTGCTTCCTCGTTTCAGTGAACCTAGCAGCAGCAGCAGCCTGACATTGCCCACTGGAGGGCAAAAGCCTCTCCCGTGTCTCAACGATTAGCCCTGGCCTTTGCAGCTACGGCCATCGTATCTCCGCAAACTTCTTTATCTCATCCGCCAACCTAACTTTCTTAAACCTCCTGTTACGCTTGCCTTCACTTGGAACCCACTCCGTTACACATAAGGACCAGCGGTTATCTCGCCTTCGCATTACATGCTATGCCCAAGCCCATTTCCTCCTCTTGATTTCGACTAGTATGTCATTAAACCCGCATTTGTTCCCTCGCCCACTCTGCCCTCTTGAGCTCTCTTAGCGTAACACCTATCCTTCTTCTTTCCATACCTCGCTGCGTTCTCCTTAACTTAAGCTGAATCCTTTTCGTTAGCCTCCACGTTTCTGTCTCGATTAACACCTAAACGCTCTTAATCTACAACAGGCAGCAATTCGGTACCTCCGAACATCAAGTTTTGCTGAATCATCTCGGAACAAGGCTTGCCGCCAGCGCTCCGTACCCCCCCCAGCACGAACGGCCTAGCGGAATATTTTGTGCACTTATTAAAATGAGTGCTCGGAAAGAAAACCGAGCGAGCAAGTTGAGACCGTATTTTAAAGTTCTTTGTTGCAGTACTGACACACTCTTTTGGGCAACAACAAAGGAGAAACCGCCAGCATTAGCCTAGGAATAAACCTCCGGACAAGGTTTGAGACGCTCAAGCATACCGTGGAGGGAAGGGTTCGGCAAGAACAGGTCATTAAGATGGCTCGATGGCCGTTTGATGGTTATGCGCTTGTTTTCGTGACCCTGTTCTCGTTCAACACTGCCGACCTTCGCAACCTTAGGTACAAGGTGTCGTGTAAAAGCTCATCAGCCCAGTTTACTACAGCGTGGATGTCACTCCACTACGGGCAACCTTTAATTGGCGAAGGCACGGAAATCAGCTTCTCCCTCATGAATTGGAGGTAGGTTTCGAGGTCTCCATCCGTCAGGCAAATAAGCTTATTCCGAGACCGCTAGCAGTGAAGCGACACCTGAGCGGCAAGCTGCGACGCTGACAAAATACTCAATTGAACCATTGATTGCGCTAGTGCTTGCGACGCTAATTAAACTTCGACGCGATCGGCAACGAACGCGCCTGCCTCCGAAGAGATATTCGTGGGAGAGACTAGGGTCAGAGATTGTTATGTTCTCTCCACAAAAAGAGGGGGAAAGATGTCACGTTACTGCTGCAGCTGCCATGTGCCCAAATAATCATCAAGCAATCGTGTTAGCAGGCCTTGGTGGGCTAGCGGAGGGGCGTGCATCGAGGCACCCTAAACCGTTGGCGCTCACTACACCACCTACCCAACTGTGTATAAACTCTTGATGTTGGTGTATAGACTCTTGGTCTGGTAACACGCAGAGCATATAGAACACTCGTAATAAACATCAATCTACCTTTGTTCGCGGTCACAAGTGCTGGGGAGCCTTTTATCCCGACTGCCAAGTACAAGTTTTAACATATGCCAACGCTGACGGCCGCTATATAAAGAGAATGAAGTTGTGGCATTGATTTCGCTCTTATGTGTATCAAGCGCCTTTTTTCTGTTCTAACTTGTTCCGGTTTTAATGCATAATATGCAGAAGTCATTGTTGAATGTTTTAGCGAAATGACCAAGAAATTTTTCTTTCTGTGCATAGTTCATTTTCTCTTTCACATTGGAGGGTGCTGTGCCTGCCAGTAAAAGCTAGCATGGCAAATAATTTTTTTGCGCTTGCGGCGTCATTATGCGACTACTGCGAAATGAAGCGGAGGCTATTGCAAACCACTGAAGTTACTTCCTAAAAGCGCATTCCCGGTTTCTTGTGGCTAAAAGAAGACACTAATAAAACCGCGATACAGCAGGTCGTATCTTAACGTTACGTATTTGTTGGATGAGGTCGAGTCGTTGCCTAGTTTTTGATATGTACTTTAGTGTGGATTCTGCTTATCCTGTGAAGTGTCTCCGCTTGTATTCTCGCCGCTTCGCAATATTAAATTTAGAAACACTACATTTTATAGCGTTGTCTTTTTATTTTGACGCGGGTCGATTTTTCATTCATGGTGACGGTTACCGCATGATGCTTGTCATTTGCCAGAATATACTAACTGGCACATAGTCCTGACTTTCCTATCATTGACACACAAAAACTTCTCTTTCACACCGAAATCGTCTTACTTCGAAACGCCGCTGCAGCACTTATGGGCGTGCGGGTCAACGCGATCATGTTCTGGGTCCGGGTGGCTGAGCGCGGGTTCTATGCCAGCGACTTCGCATGCGTAGCACACCGCACTAACGTGAGGCTGCGATTTCATGTGTGGTTCTTATGCTGCAACTTCCTTTGCGGAATTCACTGAGTGATATAGGAGAACTCTACGTGACTAAAACTTGTTTTATATTTAAGCCCTATCAGATAAGTTTGCTTACAAAACGTTATGCTCGGAGAGCTCACCGCTGACATGTTAAGTGAGATATTTCAACCGAGCTCGTGTGGCTTCCTTTAGGTTGGAAAGTTGTGTGTCCTGAACCTGCGGCACATTAGAAGCCGAGCACTTGAGCAATGTGTCGGTGTGCGATGGTCTGCGTCGAAATTTTCACCTGCGAGCTTTCGCGGAAAAGGGGCAGTGTGCCTGTAGCGGGCTGCTATTCCCACGTGTCATTGCCAAGAAGCGCACGCTTTAGTGGCGAAAAGAAGAAGCTGGTTTGGCACTTCTTGGAAGAGGAGGGGGAGGATAAACTTTATTTCCGTCGAAAAAAGTAGCAGATGGTGTGGGGTATAGCCCCATGAAGTGGCCATGAGCCCATGGCGTTCGGCGACTTCTAGGGCTCTTGTCACAACCCGGATCTGTGTGTCTAAGTCAGAACTGAACAATGTGGCCTCCCACTGGTCTCGATTTGAGAGCTGCAATCCTCGAGGAGCGCAGTCCCGAGGGCAAGCCCAGAGTATGTGAGACAGAGTGGCATGTTGAGCACATAGTTGACAAGAGGAAGAGTAGACCCCAGGGTATATGCGGGCATATATCGCGGGGTTCGGGAAGGGGTTTGTTTGGAGTTGCCTCCACGCAACCTCTTGTGGTTTGGTTAGAGAAATATGTGCGGGCGGATATAGAAGTCTACCTTAGTGGTAGTGCATGGTGATGTCATGAAATATAATAATAAGATCTCTGGCCGTCCGCAGCACATGCGACACCACATCCCGGTCGACGAACCCTCGGGCATGATTGTGGGCCGCCTCGTTCCCTGGATGGGATGAGTGCGCAGGGACCCAGAACATTTGTCCGCACAGTATATTGCAGCTCTACAGCGGCGATAAAAGATGTATGCTTGGCGGTGAACCAAGACAGGGGAGCTTTCTCCTATTAGCAAGCGCTCAGTTTTAAAGATGGCATTGAAATGTTCAGCTATGAACATGAACTGGACATATGTAGAAGTACGATGCATCACTCTGGTGCACAGAAGATACACCACTCTGCCTAGCACGTGCTCGAAAAGAAAAAAAGAGAAAACGTGCAGTTCATTTGCGAAATCTTTCTTCTTGGTCTTGTGGCGGTACCTTTAATTTAGTTTTCTTTTTAATTTCTTCTAAACTTCTGTCACTGGCTGCCACTTCCCGGCGATATAAGCCACAGTGGACATATCAATCACAAAACGATCGAAGAAAAGAACAAACAAAGCAATAAAAAAGTCAGCCCATGGTTTTGCTTGCGTCTTTTCTGTTAGAATTGGAGGTAGGCGGCGTTTCTTGCGCCCGAATACTTCTGGTTGATTTTATTTACAGAACACTGCGTGCTTGTCACGCCGAGAATGTGTGGGCGGCCAATTATTTATAATGTAAATTCACGCGTTGTAACCCTGAAGTAGTGTAGGTAGAAATAATTCACAAGCCTGAGTAGCTCTTGGTAAAGCTTCAAAATTGTTCCTTGAGACTTCTAAATTGCCCAAAACGCCTCACAGAACCTTTCTTTTCTAAAGAGGAACAGAAGAGGTTTTAGAATTCGATGAGTTTAAACGAGCCGAATGTGTGAGACTTGCTGGTAAAGCGTGCGAAATCTTTTTGCGCTTGCATGTGAAATGGTGGCGCAATCGCCAACAAAAGCGGCGTTGGCGTTCAGGTTTATCTGCCATGCAAAGTGACAGGCGGAGGCCGCAATAATGACATCACGTACGGCGGCGTTAAGTTTACAGCGAAGGAACAGTAGTTTCAAGGAAGAAAATTCATGCCGTTGAAGGTTAAGCTCACGAAACATTGTTTGGCGGCTTCTGAAGACGCACGGCAGCATGTAGTCGGAGGCAGCGGGCATCTGAATTTTCGGCAACAATGACGTCACCATCAGTTTCCCCTTACACCTCCAACGCTGTGAGAAGACTGAACATCATCGCAGTTTTACTCTGTTTTTACGTCACCGTTTTCAATGCTAACGCAAAACTACTTTGCGTGATCTGCCTAGAATCTTCATAGATTCGAATTCTTGAATAACCTCGAATTCTCAAAAAACCATTTCATCTTCCCTTTTAGAATGTGGAACCCCTGGGCTATTGCTATGACGGATTGATTGTTGTCCTTGAAACGAAGTAAAAACATGGAATGCATGCACCAAATTTAATGGCAGTGAATGAAAACTTGAGACAACTGGCCTGGAAATAGGAAAATTTTTGTGCCGGACATCCGGGAAAGCTCACGGATACAATTTAGACAACGCGCTTGTGGCAGTGCACATTGAACCGACGTTCCATGGTTGCGTGAAGTTAAGGCTTGGGACGCCTGTGCAGTTACACGCGCAAATCCTTTCACTAAATGCCATGCCCGCAGTCTTGCGCTTTTTCAACTGCAAAAAAAAACAGCAACAGTTCTCTCTTGAGGGATACTGGTAAACTGTCGTTCATGATCTGAGAGAACCTGCCATATGCGCTCCGCCCCATTCTCATCCTTCCAGTTATTTCCCTCTCATGACCCGGATCAGCTGTCACTACCAGCCCTAAGTAGACACATTTCTTTACCACTTCCAGAACCTCGCTTCCAATTGTGAACTCCTGTTCCCTTGCTAGGCTGTGAAACATTACTTTGGTTTTCTGCATGTTCATTTTTAGACCCGCCGTTCTGCTCTGTCTGTCTAAGTCATTGATCATGCTTTGCAATTCATCTCCTGTGTGACTAAGCAAGTCAATGTCATCAGAGATTCGCAGATTATTTAGGTAATCTCCACTGACTCTTATCCCCAACTGTTCGTAATTCAGGCCTCGGAATACCTCCTGTAAACAGACGGTGAATAGCATTGGCGAGATCGTATTTTCTTGCCTGACGCCCTTCCTTACTAGATTTTTATTGCTGACTTTATGGAGGAATATGGTAGCTGTACAGTCGCTATATATACCTTCCAGTATTTTGACATAAGGCTTTGAGCTACCTCAACGGCCGGTCCGTTTACATCTCTACGCCTGATGGAGAGACTACCCGTCATCAGGCTTGACGAGGAGTTCCTCAGGGAGGAGTTCTCAGCCGAACACTATTTAAATTGGCATTGATTGGACTGGTGAGTGCACTTCCCACTCATATTCACATCGGTGCCTATGCTGATGATATCTGCATCTGGGCTTCGGCTTGGACACGTCCGCAAATGCGCGCGAGATTACAACGTGCCGTGTCGTCTACTTCAAGGTACCTACGACGTCAGGGTTTGCACTTAGCAGCTGAAAAATGTGCTGTGGTTGCAATCACGCGCAAGTATGTCTGCTGCTACCCGGTAAAACTTCAAGGGTTTGCAGTACCATACGTCTCCCACCACAGATTTTTGGGCATTATCATTGGCCGTGATCTGTCACGGTCGAGGCATACAAATATGCTAAAAAAAAGACTCACTCTTTTTTTCCTTGTTCTTTGCTTCGTAGCAGGCATTAAATGGGGCCCAACGGAGCGATCGTTGCCAATACTTTACTATACTGTCTTTATAGGCTAGTTCGTTACAGCCGTCCTGTACTCTCGACCACGAGCATTTCCTGCTTGCGGACATTAGAGTGTGTCCTAGCACAGGCGCTCAAGATATGCCTCGGATTACCACGTTGTGCCTCGAACAAAAGCACGATTGAGGAATCTCGTGCGTGCCCAATATCGATCTACTTGTCACGCGAACCACTTCGTGAATATTTACACGCGCTTACACGGCACCGCTGTCACCCGCTGACGGAAATTATTGATGAGCGACCGGACAGCAGTTTTGCACATGCACTGCGCTTCCATCGATCCGAATTGCCATCAGACTATGCCCTGCCGCATCATCCCTTGCAGCCACCATGGGTGATGGCCCAGCCTTCAGTATGCCTCCATGTCCTTGGCATAATCCAGAAATCTGTGATGCTGGTTAGCGAACTGAAGCAACTTGCTCTTGCCTACATCTGGCCACAATACAAAAACTTTGCGCACGTATACACGAATGGATCTGCGTCACCAAAGGCATCAACAGCAGCTTTCGCAATTCCCGCTCAGCAGACAACCCGCAGATTCATTTTAAGACAAAAGTCTACTTCAAATTTTGAAGAGCTTGCGGGCCTTGGGGAAGCGATTCGCCACATCTGCGGAGAACCGCCTCAGGAGTGGCGCATTTTCGCTGACTCTAAACCTGCGCTACAAATTTTTGGATGCTTCCTACGCCACACCGCCTACAAAGCTCTGGCTTTGAAATCATTAGTCTCTTGTCATTTTCTCAGGAAAAAGGCCACCGTATAGTGTTTCAGTCGATTCCTGGACACTGCGAACTCAATGGAAATGAGTCCGCCGAAGATGGTCCGCCGACGCTGAAGCAAGGAGCGCCTTCCGCAGTGGCCTGCGTACAGCTGTGCCGTTCTCTAGGCCGGACACCACTTGTCTCCTTTCGGAATCAATGAGGAGTGCGATGGCTAGGTACTGGGCCTTGTCAGACACTCGACACATACGCCTTAAACGGCTAGATCCGACGATGACCTATTCTGTTCTTCGCGGAATATTACGCCCTATTGCATGCGCAATCCATCGACTACTTTTAAACGTCGCCTTCAAGCACAAATACTGGCATTTATTAGGACAAGCGGACTCCCCGGACTGTACCACATGTGGCGTGCAAGAGACTATAGAACATGTTTTATTGGTGTTTTCAGCATATACACGTGAAAGACTCGCGCTTGCATCTCTTTTGAAGTCTATGGACACAAGGCCCGGTTCGGAGGATTTGATCCTCGGCGCTTAGCCAAATAGTTTGAAAACTGTACAGGCAAAGCGAGCGCTCTCACGCTTTTTAAGCGACACGGACCTTGCTTCGCGTTTGTGATGTTAGAAAGTGCTCCTGTTTTATTTATTATTTTTATTTTTATTCTTTTATTTTGTGTATTTTCATCTGCCTCCTCCCATCATCCTCACCCCCCATCGTGATCCTCTTTTTTTCTCATCTTCCCTTTGCCCAGGGCAGAGTAGCAGGCCAGATATTTTTCCTGCCAACCTCTCTGCCTTTCAAGTCAATAAATCCTCCCTCTCTTGACATAAGGCTCTTCTCCACCCTGATTCCGCAATGCCTGTATGACTGCTGAGGTTTCCACTGAGTTTAATGGTTTCTCGTAGTCAATGAAGACTACATATAGGGGTTGGTTATATTCTGCGCATTTCTGTATCACCTGATTGATAGCGTGAATATGATCTAGTGTGGAATATCCTTTACGAAAGCCTGCCTGATCATTTGGTTGATTAAAATCTAAGGTTTTCCTGACTCTATTAGCGGTTATCTTAGTAAATACCTTGTATGCAATAAAATAAAACTTAAACTTTACCTTGTATGCAATGGGCAGTAACCTCGTTGGTCTGATTTTTCAAGTCCTTGGCCTCTCCTTTCTTATGAATTAAGGTAATTTTTGCGTTGTTCCAGACTTCTGGTACGGTCGAGGTCATAACGCATTGTGTATACAGGGTGGCTAGTTTTTCTAGCACTATTTTCCTTCCGTCCTTCGATAGATCTGCTGTTACCTGATCCTCACTAGCTGCTTTTCCCCTTTGCATTGCTTCTAAGGCTTTCTTTACTTCCTCTTTCGTTACTGGCGGGATGACGCATTGCTGTGCGCTACTGTCTGTATTATGAACGCTCTGATTACATTGGGTACTGTATAGATTTGCGTAGACCTCTTCGGCTGCTTTAACTATCTTGTCCATATTGCTAATAGCCTTCCAGCCTTGTCTCTTAACGCACACATCTTGGTTTTACCAATGCCTAGTTTCCACTTTACCGCTTTCAGGCTACCTCCTTTCTTTAGAGCATGCTGGACTCTCTCTATATTGAACTTCCTTATGATGGGTACCCCGCTTGCGCTTATTTTTTAACTTCAATAGCTCTACTAATTCTATCCTGTCTGTAGAATTAGACGCGCTCATGCTTTGGCGTTTCTTAATCAGATCTTTCGTCTTCTGAGATAGCTTACCGGCATCCTGTCTAACCGTTCTACCACCTACTTCTATTGCGCACTCCGTAATGAAAGCTCTCAGATTATCGTTCACTGCATGGACATTAAGATGGTCTTCCTCAGTTAAGGCTGAATATCTGTTCTGCAGCGATATCTTGAATTCCTTTATTTTCCCTCTTATCGCTAATTCGTTAATAGACTTCCTCTTCACTACCTTCTTCCGTTCCCTCTTGAAGCGCAAGCTAATTCGAGACCTTACCATTGTGTGGTCGCTACAGCGCACCTTTCCGAGGACGTCCACATCCTGAATGTTGCCAGGTTGAGGGCATAGTATGAAGTCTATTTCATTTTCAGTCTCACCATTAGCGCTCTTCCAGGTCCACTTCCTGTTCTCTTGTTTGCGAAAGAACGTATTGACGATCTGTAAATTATTTCTATCTGCGAACTCTACTAATAACTCTCCCCTGCTTTTCGTAGAACCTATCCCACAGTCGCCTACCGCCTGGTCGCCAGCCTGCTTCTTGCCCACATTCGCAATGAGGTCGCCCATCATGGCCTATTTCACGTCTTCACAGAAACTTTCAACGGCCTGGTCGTCATGGATTGGATTTAGGCGCGTAGGCCTGCACCACCTTCAGCTTGTACCTCCTATTGAGCCTAATTACAATAGCTGCCACCCGGTCGTTAAAACTATAGAGCTCCTCTACGTTGTCAGCTTGTGTCCTGATTAATAAGAAATCCCACACCTAGTTCTTGTCTAACCGCTAATCCGCGATAGCGTCGCATGTTCCCATCCTTCAGTACTGTATACGCCTCACCTGTCCTTCTAATGAGCCCTATGACATCCAATTTAATGCCCGCTGCTTCCTCGAACAGCACTGCAGGTTAGCCTCACTAGATAAGGTTCTGGCGTTCAATGTTGCAAGGCTCAGATTCCAACTGCAGCCTGTGCGGGGCCAGAGATTCTTTGCACCCTCCGCTGCGTCACAGGTCTCCCCGGCGCCGTAGTCAGTTCCTCTGCAGCCGCTGGGTACTGAGGGCCGAGGGTTAATTGGTTTGTTCATAGAAGGTTTTGGCCAAGTACTACACCAGGGTGGACGTACCCTGTTCTGGGGAGGGAGTGCGCTGTCGGTTCTGGTCACTGAACTCAGGCCGCACCCCAGGCCTGGTTGTGCAATTACGTCGACACAGGGAGTTATTTTTTTTCCCAAACACGGTGGAGTAATGCGCGGCACCGGGATTCGAGCCCCGGTCCTCTTGCACGCGAGGCGGATGCTCCACCTTTGCGCCATCGCTGCATCTAACCATCGCTGCATCTAAGCTTAACTTGAGTCCAATATGGTAGGCAGACGTGCCGACGACCCAGTAAACCAAAACCATGAGCCAACCAAGCTAAACACAAGCTTTCGCAGGTATATTCTGTTTAACTACGTTAAAACTGTACCACTTTCTTTATCCGGACATCCGCACGCTACATTCCTGTTTACTAAGGTTATTACGATTGCGTGTGGTGCAGTGTAATATTCTGGCGCGCTCTATATTTGGTGCCATGCTTCTCTCTATTGAAAAGATAGAATTTCTCCAAAGCAATCTTGGTTGTATACACGAAGACGTACGGAAAAATTGCTCGTGTGTTAATGTCACCGCAAAGAACCCCAGATGGTAGAAATTATCCGTAGCCCTCCACTTTGGCGCCCCTCCTAGCCTGTGCCGCATTGGGACGTTAATTCGCATAAAACCAAACCAAAACCAAGCTAAAACTAATTATCCTTTGAGCAACTGACGTCTGTTGCAGGGGAATAACACAGATAATTAATACGCCATGTTTTCCGAGGTAGTCTAGATTGCCTTCCTGGTTTCTTTGTTTTTGTAAACATTACCTAAAATGAAAGCAACATTATTACAATGTCTACGTAAAAGTCACAAATCGGTTATATTTTATCAAATATTATTATTACGCAGAGTAACTGT
Organism: Amblyomma americanum; assembly: GCA_030143305.2. Classification (NCBI taxonomy): domain Eukaryota; kingdom Metazoa; phylum Arthropoda; class Arachnida; order Ixodida; family Ixodidae; genus Amblyomma; species Amblyomma americanum. The sequence goes on from JARKHS020006519.1 coordinate 80,166, forward strand.
ACCCCAGCCCACGCAGCCCTCAGGAAACTCCATGCAATTTTCGTTTGTATTTTGCAAAACGCTTCACGCAATTCTTATGAAATTGACTAGTGCTTCGAGGTCTGCACAAAATCATTACCGTGACCTTTTTGTGCGAAGTCACTACTTCATGAGTCAAGCCCAACCGAAAATCATTTGGTGTTCCTGTCCTTGAGGGTGCAGACATAAATATTGCCGCGAATGGGTTTTGAAACCTCGACGGCACGAACAGATCAGCTTCGCTGGCCTATGCACGAAAGCGCTATGCTATCGCCGCAGCCAATCACGCCTCGTGTTTCACGGCAACACACACTCGCGCTGTGCATTGCACGCCGTCATATTCATCGACTAATACTGCTATCGAACTAATACCGTTGCCAGACGCGCCGGCAACCGAGCAAAGCAAAACTATGAGCCAAGCACGCTAAACACGTGCTTTCGCATGTCTGCTGGGTTTAAATGCGTTAAAACCCTACTAGCTTTTTTGCAGGACTCCGCGTAAATGCTGATGTGCATATTGAGGTGCTTGGCACCGTGGTAATTCCCTGGATAGAGACGGTTTTTAAAGGAAGACTTTATGTCATTCAGCAAAATTAGGCACCCGCACCACACCGCCCTCGGTACCCAGGAGTGGCAAGCCAAGAAGTTTAACGACCATGCCACACCTAACACGTGGCCGCCTAGTTGGCCAGATTTAAATCGCCTGCCACCGTCCTGTGTCTGCTGTGGTTTTAGTATAGTTACGTTCTTTCTGACGAGGCTGAGCGCTCACCTTGTTGGTGCAAAAGAGACAAATGAGCGAGGTTAACCGAAGGGCACAGCAGCAGCCACCCCCCCACACTAATATACAATTCTACCAAAAGAAAACTAAAATGTGTTCTTTTTGTGCCAGATTCATCACTGACATGCCCGCCTCTTTAATGTGAGCAAGTCACATGGACGGAATAGATAGATGAGAAACTTTTTGTATGAAACGATAGCATGACATTTCTTTTTGGATTCACCAAGACGCGTACAAGTTTAGCTGGCCTTCTGCTATAAGAGTCGTCTGTGACTTTAGTACAATGCAGTATGACTCCCTCAACGAGAGTCCCTGGAACGTCTGAAACGGATTCCTGCTGACTATGTCAGGTTTGTCTAGCTGACCATCCTGAATGAGGGAACATTACTGCTGTCTAAGGAGTCACACACTCGTGCATCCATGGAGGGTGATGAAGCTTTATGCTCCAAGGGAATCACGGCGTCATTCTTCAAAGGCATCATCCATGTGACAAATTATGTTTATCCGAAAGAAGCCACTAAGTATTCTTTTCATTCTTAGACTGAAGCTTAAGTGTGGACTCTTTCTTGTCCGTCGGTAAGGCTTGTCGGAAAAAATTACTGACCCGCTACTAAGGACCACGCAAGCCGTTACGCCACATAATGAATGTGACTTTTGAAGTCCTTCCGGGCGGTACAGTGCTATCTCCGCGTCGTCGGCCCCGCCCAGAGATAGGGCATGTATTCTGTATGACGCAGTAGCTTGCGCATGCTTTCTTTCTGTTCTTGGAGCAAAGTTCTTAGGCGCCCGTTGACGCGTTCCGCGTCGTAGCCGTCGCAGTCGTCGTGGGCGTAACCGGTTGTCCAGGGAGCAGAGCGAAACACCACCTGGAATCACCTGCCTTTTTGTTCGCTTCTTTCACCTATTCTTTTTTTTTTTTTGCGACGGCCGCCGGTGTTTTCACGCTTTGGTTTTCCGGAAGAGGGCAATGATGCCTCCTGATGCCCTTAGGTGGCGTATTAAGGCAAGTAAATTTTCTTCCTGCCTGCCATGACATTTACTTTTTTGTCATTTTTTCGCGCATTTTATAGCAACAGAGCCGTCGCTACTTCAAGCACGAGTCACATTCGTGTGATTGCAATTTTTTTTTCAAGCTTCAATTGCCCTGATTTTATTTCAAATCCGCACGTGCGCTCTTTTCTAAAAGTTCGCTCCTCCTGCAGCTATAGTAAACGTCGCGTAGAAGTGACAATTTGATGTTCTGGTGTCGGAGCGCAGTCCTAACGTGCACTTTTGGCTCCATTACCCCACGCACAGAAAAAGAACGGGATCCTATTTACCGCTGGCACTGCCGCCACCACTGACGCGGCGAATTTCCAGAACGCCCTAAAAAAATCCACCATCCCATCTGTTTGCAAGGCCTTAGTACTCTGAGTGTGCAAATTTGATGAAAATTTTATTTTCTTTTTCCTATTCCCCCTTAACAAATCCTCATAGCAAGATCCTTATCAATAAATATTACTTACCGACCGATTCTTTTCACGCTTAATGGGCACGATTTAATTTCTAATATGTTCTTCCAGCACCAGCAGCCGCCGCTGCGTTCTTTTTTTTATCGAAGTCTGCAGAAAACACCGCAATTGCATTTTCCCAAGCGTTCCACTCGTGCTCGAGAAACGGGCAGGGCGGTGTGCCCACCTCGAATCTCCCGCCAGGCACTGCGGTGGTTAGCGCCCTCTTTACGAGGCTTGAGCGAGTAGAGCGCCAGGCGACAGCGGCGCCCTCGCGCGACGCTCTTGGTGGATCGATTTGAACGTCGGAGAACGCAGAGGAGCCCGACGCTGTGTACCCGTTCGGTGTTTCTGTGCCTGGGTGGCGTGCGCACGTGCGTGGCGTTGCAGGCACAGGCGCAAACATGCATCGGAACGGCAAGGAAGTCTCGAATTCCAACTCGTGAGTTTGAGCGCATGGCGCATCTTTTTGCTCGCTGTGACGCGTGCCCTCAAGTGCTTGTCACCATTGTTCGTTCTTTTCAAGCGCGTGTTCTGGTCCAAACTCTGTCGGAATGTCAAAGGTGGAACGCGTGTTTATTTTTATGTTGCTTTTCACCGCGGCTGTGAACTCTAACCCAAGCCACAAACTCTCCTATTTTAGCAAACAGCACTAGTTAAGGACATATTCCTTGACTAGACTCGGCGGCAATGACATTTGTATGGCGCCTAACGTATTCATAGCTGCGACAGATATACGACAATCTCTTCAGCGCCTCTTACTAGGTGCTGGCATAAAAGGCTGAAAAAACCAGGAGGATGCTTTTTCAGCACCCGTTAACCACGATCAGAGACTGCCGCAATCGACCTGACTGCCGGAAAAGAACTGCCACTTCTTGAACGAACTGAATCCAGGTGATGGCTCCAATGACGGCTGTTCTTTGTGGGTTTTAGTGTGCCGACCGGCAGTGTTGCTTATGGCGCTACCCGTTGGCACTGGCTGCAGCGGGGGTACAAGCTGACAGCCGCTCCGCTCGTGCTGTTCCGGGAACCAGCGGCCGAGATATGAATCCTGAGCCTCGTGAGCTATCGGTTACAAGGCTGTCCGCTCACCTTTTTGCCTGTACAAGCTTCAGAAGCCAGTCGCACTCAAATGTCCGCCATAGAAGCCATAAGAATGGAGTTACGTGCCTGTCAGGACTCGTCTACTGACGTAGGCCGAGTTGACAAAGGTATGGAGCTATATATCCAGATCGGAGAGACCGTGGATTCTTAGTGTATTTAGCAGTATGGAAGCGCTCGCCGTTAACCATGCGCACAACACAGACTATCTGGCTCTCTTGAAATCGTGCCGTGTTAGAGCATGTGAAAACTCCCGTGCACAGCTTTTTAGTTGCATCAGCAGCGATAGTTTGGGGTTAATGGAAAACGCTGGTAATGCGAGCCAAACACATTTCGTCATTCGCGCTCATACAATGCGTTCACTTTTGAGCAGGCGTTTGCCGACTCCTTTCTCGCCACATTCACAGGCTATCCCCCCTCCCCTCCTATAGAAAAAAAATCTGCGTCGAAATCATCGCTATCAATTCTGGGCACTCCCCACGCTTCATTCTTTCGTAAGATTGTCGCGAAGCGTTTAGATAGCAGTCGGGACTGAAGCAACGGGCCGCGCTCATTCATCGCACCCATCTGGAGACCTTTGGGGCGATGCCAGCCTGCGTCGCAGCTTCACGCTCGGCGCGACACACTATTTTCTTATTTCTTTCTCGCTCTCCGAGTCTCCAATTCGGGCTCAGACGATTGCGAGCGCCCCGCCGCAGCTGTTTCCGTGCAGTTTCTTCGAGCGACAGCAGCGCACATGCCGCCACCGGCCCGTCGCGTAAAACCGCGTCTGGAGTGCACTGTGCTGGCACTGGAGGGCATGAGAGGTCTTCCGATCGAAATCGGAGGGGAGTCTGCTCGCCTGGCGCACAGAGTTGACCGAGGCGCCAAAATCACTCTACGCACCATGGTACGCAAGCACTCCGCATGTTCCAGTTACCTCAAAACACCCAGCAGGGTGAAAAGAAATGTCCCTTCGGGGTTGTGGCTTAATGCGGAAGTTGAACCACTGGCTTTTCCTGTGCTTTCGAAACGTAGGTTATGTGCGGAGCTGAACAAATGCGAAGTGGTTGACAGCAGCATAAATATATAACGGCAGTGCAGAATTTGACTGCAATCACTCGCCGTGCACTGGCAACAGCCATAACTTTTTTTCAGTTTTTCATCCAGCCGCATTGCGCCTAAACGGCCTTCATGAACTTCTCCGTACAATACCGCAGGCGGTCTAGTTTCCTGCTTTGCTATGTTCGTGGTTATCTTTAGTGAAGACAATGTTCACCTGGGTGTCAGTACAAATAAAATCTGCATTGACTTATGCTTCCTAGGAACGTGAACTGTTTATTTTTTTTTTAATTTTTATTCGTGAATGGCATCGTATCGCCAGGCTGATATCAAGGTGAGTTTTATTTCATCTCATTTCTGGATAATGTGTGGAACTGATCTTGTTTTGTGTGGAGTGAATTCTTAAGTGTGCCGTGCATCTGTCAGAAGGAGAAGCGACCGAGAACCCAAGAACTGTGCAAACAAACTTGGAGTATACTGTAGAGACATTCGTCCGTACAACTGTAGTAATAGCATAGCCTTTCGCTATTTTGGCTATGCACAAATATTTTTGTTAAATCCAAGAATCGGAACTATTTGGTGTTGCATTCCTTAAGTGAATTAGAAACCACTTTTCACCTTGAGCGTGCAGTTTTCAGAAAACCAAACCATAGTGTGAACGTCGAGCACGCCCTGGCTATAATATCTTTGCTGTCATGGATAGCTTTCTTGCGTCTGGATCTCACTGGTCGGCTCGAAATCAAGGTCATTTGTTGGGAAAATTGTATAAAAAACAATGATTCGAGCTGCTAAGGAATATCTGAAAAGCATGCAACCGCAATGGTACATACAAGTACTCCTGTATCAGAAGTCATGGTTATGTTTGAGTAATCTTCTTTGGCAAACCTTTGTTATTCCGGAACTTCTAGTCTTTGTAAGACGGAAACAGCCTTAATCGAGTTCGAACTCGGAAAACTTGAAGAACTAAAAAACAAAATAACAGCACCGAATGAATACCGAAAGGAACCTGTAATAACTGACACGAAAACGCCGTTAGCCTATTGCCGGAATAGAATGCCGGTTTTCCGCGGTCGCTTTTAGACTTTATGAAGACTAGTAAGCTCTACACTAGTTCAATTAATTTTATTTGGCACAGGGAGGATTTATTATGGGCTAGAATGATGCACAGAACCATTGTGAGTTTCAGAAAGGGCATGAATCTGAGGTTGTTGAATGCAGGCAGTATGTGCTGAAGTCAGAAGTTCCTTTAATTGGTTGCAAACCCTCAGGATGTTGATGTGAAATTCGAATGTGTTGTAATGTACGAGTAGCTAAAGGAAAGTGCTTTAGAGAGAAAGAACGGAAGTTAAGATGTTCATGCATGCCTGTATGCGCCGGCAAGCGTTCGAGCAAGCACATAAATCATGAAATTTTCTTTGCTGCGCGATGCCGTCGACGTATTACTTGTAGCATGCGCCTCCATGCTACAGTTTCTTCACCTCTAGTAGCGCAGACACAGGATTTTGACGCGGTAGCCTGCGAATAGACCCTCTGCGCACAAAGCCAACTGCGCAAGTTGCAGGCCATTGCCTTGTACTCGAGGAAGAACGTTTGACGTGGCTGAAGAAGGTTTCATGATGCTACTAGAATTCCACTTTTAAGTCGCTGACATTTCCAAAAATAATGGTTTTATTGAGGCCTTAGCTGGCTCCTTGTTACATCAGTCTTCTCAGTCTTCTCCTGTGTGTGTACACTGATAGCGCACTAAAGCGCGGCGCGAATGACAGCTGCAGATTCTTGCGCTCAGAATCTGCTGCGTAGAGGGCGGCGGTACTCCCATAGGGTCGTCACCCCCTAGGAGTTTTGCTATTGAGAACATCGTTCAAGTAGCAGTAAAAAAGTTTTGTTAATTTAGAAATGGCTGGAGTGATTTTTATCTGATTATTTCAACTGCAATGACCTTTTCTTGCTCTGTATTTTTAAAAAAGCAAAAGATTACTGCCTCTTTGTTGCCCGTCTCGAACGGCCTACGTTCTCGTTCATGTCATTGTATTTACGAACACAAGGTCAGAAACCAGACTGGCATCTACGGAAGACTGAAAACATGGCTTAAGCCACAGCGTCTTTCGTTCTTTTCTGAAATGACCCAGGAATGAAAGCTGCGAGGACCTTTGTAGACGTTGAACAGAGATCTAAACTAGTGACCTTAAATAGTTTTCTCTTTTTTGCTCCCGCAATTAACCTTTGTGTATTCCCAGTGGAACAGGACACTAAAACAAAACATTGCGATAGTGCATGGATTCAGGTGTGAAGGAAGGGTGAGAGAAAGGGCTTTCTGGCTGGTTGAGCAATATAGGGCGCTTCCGTTGTTGCAGACAATCGGATCGTTCCCACCGAGTTATACATTGAGTCCCGGTTATGGGATCGTAGTTTGAACAAAATCTGTTAAAGCTGGCCTCTGGTCGGGCATTGGAACCAGCTGCTTTGGCCGTTTGTATCATATGACGCACCATGAGAAAATACTTCTATTCGGGTCACTACTTAGATAAAACTGGGACTCGTTGTACTGGTTGGTACTCATTTAGGAGTGGTGTTCAGAGGAATTATCTCCTAATCTTCCACTTTTTGAAGTGATCGATTAAAGGGATGTGTTCTTTGAGAAGAGCACATCACTTTTCGGTAAGGTCTTCACCGGTAGTGGTTTACTTCCGCTTCCAGTGCGCAGTCGATGCCCCGGTAAAGCATCAATGACGTGTTGAACTTCTGCCCTCTTCGCCGGACACGAAGTGCGCAACTCTCGGATGTTCCTTCATCGTGACAAACAGGACGGGGCGAGGACCGTGCTTGTTAAGTAGGCAAGCAGAAAGCCATGGCGCAGGAGCTGGTTTGAAAGCGTCGTCGGTATCTTGTTTTGTGTGGGGGGCCGAACTTTCTCGTGGTGAATGATTGTTTATTTCTGCGGACAGAACCCTGCGCAGGCGCGGACTCAATTTCTGCACTGTCTGAACGTACGTAGGGCGTTGAGTAGACATTTGTACCATACTTCAGCAGTTGAACCAGTAATGATATGCCTATTTCAACGTTGTAAGTTCTTTAATGGTAGCATGCTATAATGGCTCAATGTTTTGCGGTGAATGAAAACTAGGCATGACGTGAAGGCGACAACGGATTATTAAGAATCACAGTGGTCCAGTAGGCAAGCCATTCGTCATCCAATGTTAACGAATGGCAGCTGTTCGGATTATTTTTTAATCGGTCTGGAGATGTTTAATACTGGCCGCCTGGGGCACTGACTGCTGATAAAGTTGATGGCTTTACGGAGAACGCTACGCTGTCGATGAGCCTATGTACGAAACCTAGATTTTGCTGCTTGTCATGAATTCCGACGGTACGTGCATTCTAGCACTTCAGGCTTAAGTTTGCTTTGGTCGCAGCGGGGTCACTTGACGTTAAAGAATTTTTTTAGCTGACTAGCGCTGGGAGTAAATGTCGACACCTTCGTACGCGAACGTCCCAGTGGCCGATAACCCAAAATTCAATTCTTCAAAACATGGGTGGGGTTACTTAAAGTGCGGGTTTTTTCGTCGCATAATATATCTTTATCATCTGTCTAATTTCGTTTTTCTTCCGCAGGAGCCCTACACCAGCCACCCCTGAGAGAGCTAAGCTGTTCAACCGGCGTTGTGTAGATGCTCAAGAACGGCAACAAGATGGCGTGCATCGTCCCGCATTTACACAGGTGACGCTTCCTACAGCGAGTACTTGGATGTTTTGAGTACAAACGTGGAGGGCGTAAATGCCAGCCCAACATCATTATAACAGTGTCTTAGCATCGGCTGCTGTCATAACGTTGCGGTTGCTGCTCAGTTATCAGCGGTGATCAGCGGGTGCCGTGAGCTGTGGTTTGCATTTTGTCGTGCTTCAAACTTTCATGCCGTTAGTACATCATGCACTGCTCTTAGCCACGACCGTCTATGTTGCAGTGAAAACGCTCTTACGAGGTCAGAATAATTTCACGAGCGCTCGTAGTATTGGACGCAGCCTCCAGCAGCATTTCGTGAACTATCGTATCCAGTGGCGGTTACAAAAGCCTGACAGCGAAAGGAAGAAAACCGCTGAAGGTGTTCGCTCATGTCCTAAGTGGTCTAAATTATTCCGGAGCCCTCCACTACGGCAATGCGGGACTTGCGGTAAGGCCCGTTGGGGGCCAAGACGTGCTACTCAGTGCTAAACAGGTACTCTACTCGGTCCTGCAATCATGAAACATTACAATCCTAACACGGATGGGCGATGCCCGCACTGTGAGGAGACCTGGGAGATCTTCCACGTGGTGTGGGCATGTACTCAAAATCCCCATCTCCCCTCTTCCCCTGCCCCTCCCCGAGAGGCACGGGAGACTGCCATCCTCAACTGCTCCTAGCTTGAGTCCCAAAGGGCTCTGGTGAAACGGGCGCGATACGGGGCCGCATCATGCGGTGTCTCGGACTAGGGGCGCCGACCATGTAGCCGGGCCACTCTGTGGCTCCCAAACTCTATTCCACAAAATAAGTTTTCACCACCACCTCCACTATGGCACCCCTTTCTTCCTTTCTTCTCTCACTCCTTGCTTTATCCCATCCCTTACGGCGTGGTTCAGTTGTCCATCGATATGTGAGGAAGTTACTGCGCCATTTCCGCACCTAAAAAAAACAATTTTCAATTTTTTCAGTCCTTGGAGTTCTGTCCGACTGCACTGTTAACCTTCGAGTGCCGTCTGACGGCGCTCTTATTCAGCCTTAGAGTGCTGGTTGCGGCGGATAGACTGGGGGAATTCACCATATGAATGTTGCCATAGAAAAATCTACTTGGTCGTCAGCTCCGATATCTCATTACTCACCCATCGAGTTCGCTGCTTCAGCACACAAGTTTGGTAGATTGTCCCGCAATACTCGTGGCCAAGAACGCCGAAGGAGAAACTGGGAACGTGCTCTATTTGGCTCTATGCCATAGTTAATGAAAAATTAGCTGTGGTTTAAACTCTGGTTAAGGCCGGCGAGAAGCGAAAGCTTCCTTTGCGGGGCTACGTTCGCGAACGCCACACACACTGCCGAACGAATTGTCTGTCAAGCCCGATGCCCGATGTCTGTAAAGCCCGACGAAATTCCCGATGCCCGATGGGGCAGTTGCCACCTGCCCTGGTGGGATGATGATGATAACAACTTTAATATTCCACCAGATAAGGAGGCCCCCTACTCCCCGACCCCGACACGCAGGCCTAGAGGACGGGGCGGCGACCTCCGCGATCACAAGCAGACAAAGAGGTCTTGACTCTTCGCGGCTTCTGTAGCCAGGCGGATGGCTTGTTGCTGTTGAGCAGAGACCTCGCTCCGCAGCAGGGCTTCCCAGGCTTCTCTACAATTTATGTTTGCTTTAGCCCCTGAGGAGCTAGCGCATTCCCAAATTATGTAGTCGAGGGTCCCTCTCTCCCCACAGTGCTTGCACTTATCGTTTTTTCTATCGCCAGTCTGAATATGATAAGCCCCGACCGGGTTGAGGAAGTTCCCAGCTTGAAGGCGCCGCCATGCGACTGCGTCCCTATTGTTTAGATTTTTGTCCGGTGGTAGCACCAGTCTTCTGCATAACCTATAATTTTCAACGATCTCCGTGTAATTTTGCAGACGCTCGTCCATGTTCCGGCAGTCGGGCGGCTCCACAGCCAAACAGAAGTAGAGAGTTCGGGCTAACTCGTGGGCCGCCTCGTTGCCAGGAACGGAGGTGTGTGCGGGGGTCCAAATTAGACTGGTTTTTCTGTTGAGGTGTCTACCGGCCAGAATCCTCGCCGCTTCCGGCGTGATCCTACCTTTTCCAAAATTCCAAATGGCTGTATTGCTATCGCTGATTATGAAATTGGCTTCCGTTCCAACGCAAGCGAGCGCTATCGCAACTTCTTCCGCCGTTTCCGTGTTTCGGCTTCTAATGGTGGCAGCCGATACGGGGGCACCTCGGCCGTCGACCACCGAGGCGACCGCCGCACCCGATTTGCCACTTGCCGCGTCCACGTACGCAACCGACTTGCTGTCCATCGAATCGAAGCGTCTGATTAGTGCTTCTGCTCTCTTCTCCCTCCTCTCCGTGTTCAATATGGGATGCATGTTACGAGGGAGGGGGGAAATGATTAGATTTGCTCGGCAGTCCTGCGGGATGCTCGATTTGCCTCGTAGTCCCCTATCTGCTTGCAGGCCTACCATTTCGAGGATAGCTCTGCCCGTGGTCGTTCGGCTTAATCTTTCGAGCTGCGAAATTCTTACAGCCTCCGCTATTTCGTCCCAGGTATTGCCCTGGTGGGCAGACTGTGATCACGTCAGTAGGTCACATGACCTGCCACAAGACTGCACTGGTGCTGCCCTCTTGAAAACCTACCAAAATTAAGCTTTCGTTTCAATACATCATAGATACAGCGTTCTTGGTCAGGGATCTGTAGCAGACAGGTGTTGGTGAGTGGAGACACCACGGGTTTCCGAGGACATGTGAACTCGACTCTCCCACGTCTAGACGTGGGTGGCAGTCCACACGCCTTCAGCTCTCACGCCGCTCGCTGAGTGATGAAGAGGTGCTGCTCATTTCCAACTGGCAGCCCAGTACGTCGTACACCGATATGCTGTGGTGTCGTTTTGGTTTTTGCGCTCGAAGCTACAGTTGTAGCCGATTGTGATCACCGCGTTCTATCCTTTTTGCGTCTTATTCACTTCCGCTTAGGACAACAGTGCCAGCAGCAGGCAGCTGGTCATTAATAGCTAAACGTTCATTCATTCATTAGTTGCTAGAGCGACTTCTCTGGTGAAGCGGTGCTCCCGGGTTCAACCCTGGACCAGGATCAATTTTTCTTTAACTACGAAGTTTGTGAGAAAGCTGTATACCTCTTCTTTGTAGCCGTATGGATGCGCTCGGGTGGATGCCAGTGAGTAATTATTCCCTTATTACAGATAACTGTCTCGTCCGCTTGCATTTAGGGTCACGCCCGCTTGTGTATAGAAAGAGCTGCGTGTGTTTTAAGGGGGCGGTCGCATATGTGTGCGTGCTGAAGCAGAGCTGCATGCGACAAAGGGTCGTGAGCAGGTTGGCACAGACTATGCGACAAAGTCCGAACGTTAAATTCGGGTAGGCGCGCCGCCCCCGGGTACGATGTTACACCCGACATGGTCGGGGTCCTGTCGGAAAGCTGTAAATGTCCGCGTAGAGATCGCGTCTTGCGTAGATCCGAAGCGGCGTCGTTTTCTTCTATAGGTGACCTGATAATACCGCTGAGTGTATAAAACAATGGTTCGCAGCTACAATAAAATCAAATTGTAGTCGTCGCTCGCCTCGTCCTGTTCATTCCTTCCACACGTTATTGTGTTTTCGCTTCGTGTTTACTTCGTTCTAAGAAAGGCAAGTGGCGAAGTTTTGTTAGTTCAGTTACGGCCTCTGTGTGTACTAGAACAGTACTGAGTAAGATAGTTTATGAAGGATTTACCGTCCTAAAGAGACTAAGGCTATGAGGGACGACGTAGTGAAGGGCTCCGGAGATTTTGACCACCTGGGGTTATTTAACGTGCACTGACATCGCACAGTACACGGGCCTCCAGAATCTCGCCTCTGTCGAAATTCGACCACCGCAGCAAGGATCGAACCCGCGTCTTTCGGGTCAGCAGCCGAGCGCCATAACCACCGAGCCACCGCGGAGGCTTGAGTACTGAATAAGAGTAAAAGGTTGGCGTAGATGATCAATTTTTGGCTTCGCCATCATTTGACGAACCTAGAGGCGGTGTCGTTTAGGCGGGTGTGCTAGGAGAACGCTCCCCAGGAAAGGCCGGGTCAGCGGGATACTTAAGCTCGTTCTCAAACGCCAGAAAAAAATATATTCAGTTTTTCTTCAGGAGCGTAGCGACAGCAAAATTTCGCTTTCTGTCTTGTTAAGTAACGAGGAAGTGCTCGTGGACCTGACAGCATTCAGTGAAAGATATAACGCATCTGAAAACGTCTTGCGCAGAAAGAATATTGTGTTTCTTGAATAAAATTAGTTTCAAGGCTGATATGGCTTAACTGTGAAAAGAAACCATAGCTATTCTGCTATGAAAACCACGTAATGACCGAAAGTATCTGGCTGGGTAGGCCTGTAGACTTACTTGCGGTCAGATTTATGGTAAATTATGCATGTGTGTTTGGCATGAATAAATTAAGATTCTAGCAGAAATTCAGAACCGTTATATTCAGTGGTGGCACTTAATTTTTTTTACCTTTCGAAAGCGCACTGTTTAAAGTTGAAGATCGCATATTATCTGAGCGCCCCAGGTATACCGTCTTGCTCAACTTTAGGGAAACTCACCACTTTTTTGAAAATTCCGCACTGTTCTAGAATTTAATTCTATATAGGCTGCAGATAAAGCATGCCAGGAGTTTTTGCGCTAGCATTCATGGTAAGGACGTAATCGACGATTAAATTTTAGGCTTCTCCTCAAAGCCACACATGTGTGCGCAGAAGCTTAGTGTGTCGTCAGGGAAGATAAGATTTCAAATTTCGGCGGACGCCAAGCACTTCCTGCCGTGCCTAGGTCGCTGCTGCCAAACAACGTTCACACGCCTTTTGCTTCGGTGGTGTTGGATTTTTTTCCTTGAAAGCAAGCGCTTATGCTTTCGAAATGTGCTGATCCATCTATAACGTCATTATGCGCCTCCCTACTTGGAGCTGTGCGCTGCGGAGAAGCTTCATGGCCGTATCGATTAGTAACATGCTCTGATAAAGTAAGCTCAATTTCTCTTTTAGTCAGTACACAGGTGTCGTTCCGAACCCCTCCACGCGCATTAGAACAGCAAGTATTCCTGTGCGAGAGGAAATCCAAACGTGCTCATTGTGCTCAGTAAAAGACTATCGCCTACGAGTCATATACTCCACTCGAGAAACGAACACGTCCGGATGATTATAATTCATAAAAATCTTCCTATTATGTCTAGTTTTGCATATATATCGCATTTTGCTTGAAGCTGTCATGGTTATGGTCAAGCTGGAGAACCCGCACTATACGTAGATTCAGACCTTGTCTTTTGCTTGGGAATCCGAATATGCTCAGGAGAATTCAGAACCTCTTCTATGCCGAGTTCTTACGCGCAACGCCATAGTTGTGGAGTGACAATGGCCGCGCCCACTTGAGTGATACGTAGATACTGATAGTTTTATCATCGGAAGGTCCCCCGTAACGACCATTCTCTGTCAGCTCGCGATATTAAGGGAGTATGGGCACTAAAGTTCGACGTTGTGGGAAGCCTGTCGTGTTGTGCCTGGCAAATGAAACATCACTTCCACCACGTATTCATTACGGCTCTGAGGCCCAAAATATATTTGCATTTTGTAATAATGCTTGCAACAGCAAGCACGCTGTTGTTAAGAGAGATGTCTTGTAATCGGGATTTCGGGCTCGGTGTATCTTGTGTTTCGAGAAAGCCGGCCACTAAATTTTAAAAATGGGGTTTTTTGAGATAAAGAGAGGTTTTTTGCCACATATCAATACCAGTATTGGCGGAAGTCAAAAAACAGTTGCATCATAACTATATAGTAAAGCAATTAACGAAATTCTAATAGATAACTTACTATTTATTTATTTATTCAAGGTACCTACAGCGCCTTGAGAGGCATTATTGTAGGGGGGGGGGGGGGGTAAGTACATTAACAGTAAAATTCAATACAGCACAAGAGAACAAAACAGAAATAAAAGTTACAGAAAAATGATAAGAACTTCCAAAAAGATAAAAGCATTCTGATTGCACCCGAGACACAGAACTAACGCTGACAGCAGCATAATCAGAATATTGCAAGGTCAATTGCTGCCTGGAAATTCTCGCTCTCAAACACTTCATTAGGCAGCAGATTCCAGTCACTTATTGTGTTGGGAAAAAATGAATATTTAAATGTATTGATCCGGCAGTTATACCCTCTAATTTTCATGGTATTGTCTCTTCTACTCGAAACGTAGTGAGGTTGCCTTAAATAGAGGCTTTTATTAATTCCTGTTTTATTATTGTAAATGTCGTACAAAAACTTTATTCTAAAAACTTTTCTTCGGTGGGATAATAACTTCCAACCAAGAGCTTCCCGAAGTTCAGAACCTCTAACCTTAAAGTTGTAATTCCCAGTTACGAACCTTGCTGCCCGCTTCTGAACTCGTTCTAGCTTGTCCTTTAAAATATTTGTGAACGGGTCCCAACATACGCATCCATATTCGAGAATTGGCCTGACATTCGTAAAGTACAATGTTTCTTTTAGGCGTGGAGTCGTATGTTTAAAGTTTCTTTTAAAAAGGTTGAGAACGCAGGAAGCCCTGGCAGTTATCGCGTCGACGTGTGCGGTCCAATCCAACTTCGCTGTAAATGTGATACCGAGATACTTTACTCTGTCCTTTGTCTGTAGAACAGATTGATTTAGATTATAGTTGCCCCATATCTTCTTTTTTTTTGTTTGTGAACTGCATGAGGTAACATTTACTGGTGTTGAGAGTCATCTTCCATTTGTCACACCACGCACATACCTTGTCAAGGTCAGACTGCAACAGAATGGTATCATTTGCGCACGTGACAGAACGGTAAAGAACACAGTCATCAGCGTACAGCCTAACACGGGAGCACAGTTCACTCGGCAAATCATTTACAAAAACAAGAAACAACAAAGGCCCAAGTACTGAGCCTTGCGGCACACCCGATAAAACCTGAACAGACTGCGAAGTGACACCGTTAATAAGTACCCGTTGTCGCCGTGCATACAAATAATCTTGAATCCATCCAAGAAGTCTAGAAGGTATACCTAAATACGATAACTTTGTTAAGAGTAGAGAATGCGAAACCACGTCAAAAGCCTTGCGGAAATCAAGAAAAACTGCGTCTATTTGAACACCCCTATCTATACCGATAGGCACCTCACTGCAGTTACAGGTTTGTAGCCGGCCTTTAGTAATGGCCATACCAGTTTTTGGAATTTTGAAAACTTAATTACTCTCGCCGCTATGGCTCGATTAATTGGGCCATTTCTCGCGTCCACACAGAATCTCGCGCCCACATTTCTGTCAGAGGCGCCCGCCTGTGGCAGATAGACTGAACGAGGAAGATAGGTTGTTGTCGTGGATGGGGCATGGTACAGATTGGCGCTCTTTGCGGGCGGCTTGTGGTGAAATTGAATGAGGGGCGGGGACTGAATTCTTCCGAGGGCTAAAATTTGGGGAACACTTCAGCTCCTCCTTAAGGACATGACGCCATAGATTTGTAGGTGTAGCGGGAATCACGATGACGTGATGTAATTAAGGGCACAATAATAATAATTGGTTTTTGGGGAAAGGAAATGGCGCAGTATCTGTCTCATATATCGTTGGACACCTGAACCGCGCCGTAAGGGAAAGGATAAAGGAGGGAGTGAAAGACGAAAGGAAGAAGAGGTGCCGTAGTGGAGGGCTCCGGAATAATTTCAACCACCTGGGGATCTTTAACGTGCACTGACATCGCACAGCACACGGGCGCCTTAGCGTTTTTCCTCCATAAAAACGCAGCCGCCGCGGTCGGGTTCGAACCCGGGAACTCCGGATCAGTAGTCGAGCGCCCTAACCACTGAGCCACCGCGGCGGGGCTAAGGGCACAAATAAAACGCAGATCTACAACATGAAGTTATATTACTCAAATTAGTGCGAGGCGAACACAAAAAATTAGGGAGGGCACTCAAAGGTGCGCAAAAGAGGATTCTGAGCTCGTCTATTTAACACGGCAACGCGATATAAAAGCTCCAAGTATTCTTAAAGACTTTATTTATTGTACTGTGTGGCCGACCTTCTTATTAATTAAATCGAATCGAACGTCCCAGCTCCCGCCTTTCTTTCTTTCTTTCTTTCTTTCTTTTTTTTTTTTGAACTCGCCTCCGAAAGTAGGAGTCAACCAACGCGTAGAGGGCCTTTCAGCCAGTCTCGTGGCGGCTTGCCGCTCTGCCTTCGGCGGAGTAATACGCTAAGCAAAGAGTTCACGTGTACTTTTATTTCTGCGGGCCTAACTTTTGGCTATGTTGTCTGCGACTGAAAGTATTTATTGACGGAAACCTAAAGAAACTACATAAACGAAAGCGAAGCCACCACGCGGCTGGCTAAAAGACAACTGGCTGAAAGTCACACTGCAGGATGATTTTCATTTACCTTCTATGTTCTTAATCTGCTCGCGCGTAGGCTGGATTCAACGACGCCTATGTGCAGCTGTCTGGAAGAAAGACGCTTCTCAGCGGCCTGCTCAATCGAATCGGAAAACCGCGCTGCAGCGGTCGCCGTTGGAAACGGTCAGCTCGAAGGCACCTGCCTGTGCTGGGCTGGCTGCGCTCATACCCTGTCAAGGAATACCTGCTCGCTGACGTCATCACCGGCTTCACTGTCGCCATGTTTCACGTGCCCCAGAGTAAGTGGTCAATCTACATTAGCGTGGTCGCGCTTATTACAGCGGGAGCTGTATATGCCTCGTCCTCCCGGAGGTACGCACGTCCGCTGGTCACGTGACCATCATTTTCGCACCGCGTCCGGTGACTGATGCTGACTTTGTTTACGATGTGAGGACGGTGCGTATCGGCGCGTGGTTTACGCATGCGTTTCTGCACAGTGATTATCATGAGAGTTGTTGAGGGTTGATGAAGAGAGGCATGCACAGCGCTGTAACTGTCTCCGCTGAACGGGTCACCGCAACGGTTGTTGTCTGTGGGAATGGTTTCGGAAGGGCGGAGGAGTGTAGACGCTCCCGGTGGGTAAGAAGTAAAAGGCAGGGCAGGAGCGATCGAGATTGTTGCTCAATGGTGCAGGAGCTAAGTTCGAAGTGCGCACGGTACCAGCAACGCGCGCACATTCACTGCATCAGCATAAGCCAGAAGTACCTTGATGACGCAGCGAATTCTTGTAGCCGGGCAAGGTGGGAACAGAAGCTCATCGAGGTCATGTATCCGTTTCGTCAACAAGTGGTGTCTAACCGTAGGGCGCAAGTGAAGGGGGAGCGTTGTGGAAGCGGCACGCGGAGAATTCGCGGTGTCTGCGAGTTCCGCTTTCCTAGAAGGGTGCAGGCGTGAAGAGCTGTCCTTGTTCCAGTTGTACCAGGACGTAAGCGCACATAAAGTATACATGCATATACTATATCGTGCCCATACTGAAAACAAAATATCATGTGGAGCCTCAAACTACAAAACACTGCGAAAATTCATGACAGGCAGCATATATGGCAATCAGCTGTCGCTTATATCGCGGTCTACGCACTGTTTCACTGCCTAAAGCTTGAGGAGTGCACAATAAGTCCGGACTGTGCAGCCCATACGCAGTAAGCTGCCTCTGTGAAATCCACCATTCAGATCGCTGCTGCCAACAGCCCCGTGCCAATATGGCTGCGCCAGGAAAAGTCATAATAATAATAATTGGTTTTTGGGGAAAGGAAAAGGCACAGTATCTGTCTCATATATCGTTGGACACCTGAACCGCTCCGTAAGGGAAGGGATAAAGGAGGGAATGAAAGAAGAAAGGTAGGGAGAGGTGCCGTAGTGGAGGGCTCCGGAATAATTTCGACCACCTGGGGATCTTTAACGTGCACTGACATCGCACAGTACACGGGCGCCTTAGCGTTTTTCCTCCGTAAAAACGCAGCCGCCGCGGTCGGGTTCAAACACGGGAACTCCGGATCAGTAACCGAGCG
>JARKHS020006522.1:0-27500 GCA_030143305.2 Amblyomma americanum
CGAGAAAGAGAGAAATGCGAAACCAAAATGCTGGACACGTATGTTTATTAAGAGCAAATACCGAGCCGGTTGGAATCAGTGCAAGGTTGAAGAGATATCCGAGATTAGGACAATAATTGCGGCTGCGGACGTGCTTACGAAGCTTTGCAACTGTCCATTCTAGAACGTGAAACCAAGCACGGTACTTGCGAAGGTATAGCAGCGCGTCCTTTGTCCTGCGTCACTCAAGTGGAAGCAAGCGTTGGTATCGTTTTCACGTTCCTCAGTGAATGAATGAGGGAAACGTAACTCTTGGAGAAAAAACGCGTTCTTTATTCACTCATTCAGTTCGGGTTATTTGCAGAAGGGAAAAGAAGTGCATTACTCCTTGAAACAGCATCAAGTTTTCCAGAGGATGTTCGTGGCATCGTCGTGTTTTATACTGATCATGTTGACGCTAATAATAAATCTAAGGCGTGAGGGTCCCAATAAGCGCTGTTTATGAACGGAAGGGGGCTTACTGCAGGAGTGCGTGTCGCCTACATCGCAAAAAGAAGACGCGCGATGAAGGCTGGAACAGGGGAAAAAAAAACAATAGAAAGTAGTGCTTTGGGGTGAGATGGTAAGAAAACAACAACAAAAAGGAATTCTGAAGTCTGCAAAGTACTTAGCATCTTGAGCAGCCCTCTCTAGCGGGAACGAAGCTCTGCCCTTGGGTGGAAAAACAAAAACAAAATTACGATAAAGTGGCAAACTTACTCTAAAAGCCTCTTAGGCCATCTGAGAGCCCCAGCGATCCAAGCTGTAAGATTAAGGTGTCGTACGCGGCATACCTACTGAAGAGAGCAATGCAAATAATACTCGCTGTTCCAGTCAAATTGCGCGCAAAGCAAAAAATTTGCAACCTTTCCCATGACAAGTAGGATGCAGTACATCGATAGCTTTTGCAACTCCTTTTAAGGCCCACTCTTCGGATGGAGTTCGTCGTACATTCTAGAAGGGATCATAAGTGCTGCGCGACGCAATTTTTGGGTATGTCTCGGTCACGTTTTTTCGCGCGCTGTTTTCCTTCGGCCTTGGAGACTCGCTTGTCCTTGTTCCAATCGCGTGCCGCTGCATAATGCGGCTGTTGCCAAGCGGTCGAACGCTTCTCTTCTCTGGTGTGAAACCCGCCGCGTCGCATTCCAGATCCCGAGGGCGCTCGCTAGCTCTCTGATTGATTGATTGATTGATTGATTGATTGATTGATTGATTGATTGATTGATTGATTGATTGATTGATTGATTGATTGATTGATTGATTGAAAGTCTTTATAGTGAGAGGAAGGCACAAGGCCACTGTAGGGGGCTCTCTGATCATCGAAACCCATCAACCCTTTGCAGCACTACTTCCCTCAAAGACATGAAAGCGGTTACCATAAATAAAAGCTGATTATCTAGCATTACTGTCCGCAGTCTCGTGACAATGACCGAGCGCGTTTATCGAAGCACGATGATCATCGAAGCACGCCCTTTCCTTTCATGTTCCCTTAAGGTACGTGGACTCATCAAATAGCAAACTGCCAGCTGCTGTGCTTTATCGGCATCCATGTTGTTGCTGCTGTTGTCCTCCTCAGTGGACAAATGCCCTATATGGGGGATTAGCCAAGACACAGGCGGCGACTGGCCGATGCTCAGAAAAATATTTTTCAGGAACAGATTTGAATGACGACTGGCTGATTACAATTAGGAACAAATTTTGTCGTGTAAGATCGGTGACTGATAATGGCAAATTGTTGTTGATGTTTGCCTCACAAAATGGCAAATGAGCACCCGGTTACTTTTTTCTCTTCGTCTGGTAGCCATTCCTTCTATCCCAATTTGGCGCCACAAACGCTGTGAAAAAGGGCGGTATACGCCCGATGCGCATGTCTAAAAGGTGTAACCCAATTTTCTTCTTTGTTGCTCTTCTTTGCGACCGCTTTGAGTTCGCCAACGCTCATTCAGGCGGCCAACGCTCGTGTCCAGGAGTGGAGGCCATACGGCTACGGCTGTAAAAGATGCGCTGTTGTGCATATATGTAGAAACTAGAACACTTTGACTTCCCAGCATATTATGCATAGACAATGCTCTTTGCAAGAAAAAGGATAAGACAAGTTGTCGGGCTGGCTGGTGTTGCATCATGTTGGTCAAAAGCGCTTAAACACACGGACGGAACACAGAAGACGACGACATAGGCGCTTAAGAGCAAATTTTGGTCCATGACTAAGGAACCGCCGAACATCCTCAAGGATATTCGTGATGCCTTCAGCGAGGTGCACTAGGATTCTGGTAATACGATGCATATGATATATCACCTCCACCTCCACCGCAAAATGTCACAAATAGGTTGCGGAACCAAAAGGGCTAGGCACAGGCCGCAAGCAGAGAAGCAGTGTCCCAGCTGCCAGAGCACGCGCGTCTCTCGCTTCTTTGTCCTCAAGGCGCCGCCCTGGGACACCTGGCGGCAATATGATAGGATATATGATGATATCATTATGATATGATTTATGATGATATATGATGGATATGTCATATGAAGGGTTCCTGGCCTTATGGTGCAACACCAACTAGCCCAACTACTTATCTTACTGAAGTGCATTTCTAGTCCAGCGGGCGCTTTCTTATCGTTCCTTGCCGACCCCTGTCATGTAGTACCCCTCATTGCAACAGCGTCTTCCAAGGCCAGATTGTTGAGTTTCTGCGTTCACCTCGAAGTAGTGCCCACTGAACTGTTGAGGCTGTTTGGTGGCTTCCAGCCCACTACTGGTCATGCCACCCGCATGTGCAAGATTGTACGTTCTGAAAGCAGCTTCAAGCTCGTCTACACCAGGGAAACCTTCGGCTACTCGTGCTCTCAATCTCGCCATCTCCAACCTCTACAAAGTAGCGTGAACTTTCCACCATGGCTGACCGGACCACTGAATTCTAGTGGCAGCAAATCTTGCCAAGTCTTCGTGCGCTTGCGCCTCCAAGGAGGAGTATGACCAGAAACCCAGTGGTCCTCGCCAAACACGTCACGAATGTCCCCGAGGATGTTCACCGGTTCCTTAGCCGTGGACCAGAGTTTGCTGTTAAGCGCCTATGTCGTCATGTTTTGCGTTCCGTCCGAGTGTCTAAGGGTTTTTGACCAATACGAAGAAAAAGAAGTTGGTTCAGGTTGTGATGAGGAATTTTTTATTCAGAAAGGAGATAAAGCTCTGTTGTAAATTTCCAGATAGCACAATAAATGGAGCAGGTGCGAAGCTGCATTTTATGCACAGATCGTTGCTTTTTGATTTACAGACGCATAGCAGAGACGCCAGCTGCGCGAGGTAGGAAGCTTCGTTGCAACCTCGTTATCATAGCAGGAAATGAATCACATTAACTAACTCTTTTTCGTAACAACATAAAGCAACACAAACATGTTCACAAGTGAGACCCACACAGGACAACGCGTTTTCTCCTCTGTGTCTCAGTTGTGAACGTTTTTATGTCGCGCTATATTGTTACCCAGTAGAATGAAGCAACATCCAGCTTTGCAAACTGTTTACTTGAGTAGTATGAACTAAATTTGTTATTTTGCGAAAATTACTGCACTGACAACAAGTACCCCAAAAAGACAATATAACGCGTAATAAGGGCATTCAAATAAACTATTGGGCTCCTTCCTCAGAGGACAGAGGATAAGTTTTCTTCGTCGATGACCTTTCCTTTCTCTCCTTGTTTTGCTGAGCCTTCCCATCATTTTTTATTTAGTTTTTCAGCCCTGTGCTGCATTAGAGGCATCATAAAAATTTCCTGAGAGAAGGGAGAATCCCAGAGTTAAAACTACCGAGGTCAATGACTTTTCGGCATCATTTTTTTTCCCGCGTATTATTGGGAAAACCATGCTGTTGCTCGCGTGCATATGCGAGAAACGGGTCAAAAGGAGAGCGCAGAATCAAAGAATCAGGATGGAGAATTTTTATTTCACTTCTCTCGGGCCTCGCTCTGGTGTGTGTGTGAGCGGGAAGGGGGGGGGGGGGGGGGCTCTATCGCCGCCGCCACCACGTGCAATAATGCCTCGGAGAGCGCGCGCGCACCATATTGATGCGGCGCCTCGAAACGAACGACCAGAAGGAAATGCAAGGTGAAAGAGAGAAAGAGATTAATGAATACTTGCACTGGGCCAAGAACGCTGCCTCGCCGAGTGGGGGGAGGGTGGGCCGGATCAATAGAGCAGCAGCCGCGTGCGCTGCATGCCGGCTGCCTGCGGCGCAGCGCGCGCCAGCCACCCAACAGTCGGTCGCCAGCCAACGTCTCTGCTCAGCAACGGGGCGATGCGCCCCGCCATCAGGGCCGTCAACATCGGGCCCCCATTTCTCTCCACTTTTTTCTTTTTTTTTTGCGCCGAGAATAAAAGCCGCTCATCAGATTTGTTTCTGCGCTCTGACAGAGGAGCGTGCAGTTTGCATATTCTTGGGCGGCGCATTCCGGCGGCGCGGCGTCTCGAAAAGAGGAAGGGGTGCGGCCAGGCGCGCGTCTATTGCGCACATGATCGTCGCCCGCGGTACGTGCGGCGCATCCAGCGGTGCCCGGGACACATTTGGCCAGGCGCTACATTTCTGCGCCTGCCGCTGCGCCGCCAATGGACAGGCGGCCGACCGATTCCCGCGGCTGAGCACGTTGCCGGCGCGGCACTGCCGACAGATGGGCCCCGGCGAAAAGGAATTCTGTGTTGTGAGCGCGCCTAGGCGAGGAGTGGCTGCTCCGACCGGCGTAGTCGTGGAAGCGGCCGCTGGGGGCTCTCGCCTTTCATCCGCGACGGAGTGCGCGAGAAATGCTGCCTTCTTCGAGCTGCGATGTTGTTCCTGCGTCCTGCTGTGGCCTCCTAATTGTGCGCGTGTGTCTTTGGGCCAATAGAGAGAAGAGCATAAATATGCCAACGTGGTTGCCGCTTTGCAAATTAACATCACTTTCGTTTTGATCATACATCCTATCATACTCGGGACACCTGCCATGGAATTATTTTCAGTGAAAGCAGCCGGAAACTTGTAGCCCATGAGGCTGAAGCTTTAGAAGAGAGCAACGTAAGAAAAAGATAGCGCAGGAACACTGTGACAGCTGGCAGCGGCAGAATGAGACGACATAGCTCAAGGCAGAATGACACAACTGCAGCAACAGTGCCCCACTGTGTCACATGCTTATGGAATGTTTCTAAAATTGCAAACCGGAAGAACTGCTTGCTCATAGCTACAGCAGCTCCACATATTCGCTTTTCGCTGCCTGAACTCAACAAGCCACCCAGACGGGAGCCCACCTAATAACTTCGTTCTATGGTGGCCCTTGCGGTATCATATTGCCATAAGGTTTTAATTTGTTTGCATCTTTGCTTCTGCTGTTTCTTCATACTCCTCTGTGTGCGGTCTGTTTTTGTTTTGCTACAAAGGTAAAATTACCTTGTGTCTCTCTTCGCAATACAGCTAATTTATTCGGAGTGTATCTAAATAATGGCTTTAATTTACCATCGCCAGAAATATTTTCGATGATGGGCGCGGGTTGCATTACAGACTGCTGTTCATGCTTCAGTAAAACTCAGCTAGACGTGTACCGCTCTAAATCGGTGACTGAGGCCCACGCTCAGCGACATCGCTATCATCGTGTTTTGCTTCCTGTGTTTGCGGCCACAAGTGCACCCAATAAACAGCTGTCTTTTGAGGTCTTGTATGCCGCTCAGCTGGCCTATCGCTAAAGCTGGTGCAATGTTTAGGGGTACCCCCAATGAAGCTGCGTGATACGCGATGCAGGTGCTCTCGCATAAACACGCACACGAGCTGCTGCACAATCCTAAATCACATTTCATCGCCCGAGAAATAGAAAGAAGCCCAAGGAATACATAGCGGTGAAGGAATATTCGCCAGCAGCAGTCGACTTCAAGTACTGCCTACAGAACAAGGATCTCACCCGGACCTCGTTCGACCCGCGAAGGACTCCGCGCTGACGCCAGTATGACCGAGAAGAAGAAAATGAACTTCTTGAAGCAAGGTGCCGAGCAAAAAACCCTTCACGGAGCTTTTACGCAGCCACTGAAGCTGTCGCGAGATAAATCGCTGAAGCTTTTGTAATCGAAGAGAGCGGACGCGCGTTCTCCGTCAGTGTGAGCGGCCAGCACATTTCAGCCACGAGGTACATGTGCAACTACTTGAGGGAAGTCATCGGAAAGATAGTTTGAAAGGAACTTGGCTGATTGCTTCCAACCACGCCGCAACCAAGGGTTGCCACAGCTGCGGATGCCATTCTTGGAGCACTGCAGCAGGCACACAGCGCCCAAACGACAATGAAAGCGAATCATGAACCTCAAGCTACACTGAAATCAGCCAGAAGGAATGTTCATTTCAGTCGATCACGAGACGATCTTCACAAACGTGGATCCATTTTTGCTGATTCCGGTGCATACCAACTCGCCCAACATGCATCCTGCTTAAGCTATAGCTTGAGCAGGATGCGTTGCGGGCTACCGCAGTACGCACCCCTTTGTATCACTGGGGCACTGAGAACCTCCTTCAAGATGCACCGCTACTAGCAGGGCGTCGTTCTCCGCAGTGCTACCTCCCTTCTCTAACGTAGCTCTCAAGGACTTCAAGGTTTGATGTCCGGAGCACCCCCCTCCGCCCTCCACCAGTGGAGCCCACTCTGCTTTCATTGTGTCGAAGGTGGTCATGTTCTTTGTAGGCCGACCGTGGCCCAGCCAGCTGCACTGCAAATTAGGATATATATGCGCCGAACACAATAAAGGCCAGGAAGTTCCTCACGGCCATCGTCGCCATCTCTCACGCAGTTTATGTCCCCACGCCCCAAATGTGCAGAAGCTTCTAAAGGCAGACCCTTGGCCTTTATGGGAGAAAAAGAAAGAAAACTTTATTATGCCACCCAGGCCGGGCCAGGCGCCTGTAGGAGAAATGAGAAGCCGAGACCTTTGAAGGTGGTTTTATTGCGCCTCATTTAAAGATATGAATGTCCTCCGCGGCTTAAGACACGTCTTACGCTTGACCAATCACAGCTCCGTTAGGCGGGAAAAACCCCAGAGTGAAACGTCTGAGGAACCATACTCCACATGAACTCGATTGGGAGGTTGACACTGAAATTTAAATTGTTGCAAGGTGCTTAAGTCCCGGGCTTCAGCTGGTACAGGACAAAAAAATGATGGTTGATTTGAGTAGTCAGGCCAAATGCGAATTAGGTGCGCTAGCTGTGCGGTTTCACTTCGCTTCCGGTGTTCAGATCCAATGTTCAGGGATGGCAGCTGTTCGGATAGCGATAATGCGTAAATGTCCACATATGCGGAATTGGTCATTCTCTGCATTCATAGCCCCTGGGAGTCTTCCTACCACTCCTGGCGGAGTGGTGCAGCGGTCAAGTTAAGATGCGCCACTGCTCTTCTAAGGCAGGTGCTGCCACCGGTGGGGCTTGGGTTGCTTGGGTGAGGGCGTTACCCAGGTTATATATATATATATATATATATATATATATATATATATATATATATATATATATATATATATATATATATATATATATATATATATATATATATATATATATATATATATATATATATATTTCCGCCAATATTTGCAGTGTTTGTTCGTTTTTCAAATCTGCCGCGACACCACCTTATCGCTTTGTTTGCGACGCAAGACGCGACTAGATTTATCTCGATTGATCGCAGCCAGGCAAAGCTGATTCTACGTTGTTCCGGAATGTTCTAGTAACTTTGCGCCCTTTATCTCGAATGTTCGCTATCAGCTTTAAATTGAGCACGGCCGACAGCGGCGGGCATTCTGTTCGACGACCGCCGAGCACGCTTGTCGCTTCGCCGCCGCCGAGTGATTCAGTCCATTTTGGGTGCAAGTCAGCCCAATAAACAGTTCTTTTAGAAGACCCTTTCGTCCGTCTTCATCGCTGCTTCGACTGCCGTCACCACTACGTGACATCTGGTGGAGGTGCTGGGTAACTTCCATGTTCCGGACGCCCCCTTCAAGTCGTGAACCCAGCCCTAAGCGCTTCACACCCGAGGACGAACAAGCAGCTCAGCGAGCCAGCCGACGTCTCCAGGGAGAGGAGCCTGAGTTCGGGAAACTGCCGGACCGCACCAGACAGCGAAAAGACGCTGCTACCAGCACTGCAACCTCGCCAAAGATGTCGACACCGATCATACTGCAGCAGCCGCGGGTGCCGCCAACTTTCAATGGATCCCTAGGCGAAGACCCTGAAGAATGGTTGGACCAATTTGAGCGCGTGGCGTCATTCAACAAGTGGGATGATGCGGCAAAGATTGGACACGTGTTCTTCTCATTGGATGGCTCCGCACGCACGTGGTACGAAAACTACGAGTCGTCCCTTACGGCATGGGAGCTATTCAAGAGAGAACTATTGAAGGTATTCACCAGTGTCGTGAGGAAAGAAAGAGCCGAACGACTCCTCGAGTCCAGGATCCAGCTTCCGAATGAGCCCGTCCGCGGTTACGTCGAGGAGATGAAGCGCCTATTTCACCGCGCCGACCCCGGGATGACCGAGGAAAAGAAAGTTCAGTTTTTAATGCGCGGCGTAAAAGAACAACTCTTTGCAAGCCTCGTCCGCCAGCCGACAAAAACAGTCGAGGAGTTTATGCAAGAAGCCTGCACGATTGAGAATACCCTCGACGTTCGAGCTCGGCAGTAAAATCGCCCTTCCTCTGCCTGTGCAATCCGTTCGGACACGCCGGCCACCACCAGCGACAGCTTGCGGGAAGTTATCCGCGAAATCGTACGAGAGGAGCTACGCCGATTACTGCCATCTTCCCCACAGCCACAAGCAGCGACTCTGATGGATGTGGTACGGGAAGAAGTGCAACAGGCACTTGGCACCCAGACGGCCACAGAACCCCAGGCCATGACCTACGCCGCTGCAGTAAGTACTGCTCAGCCCCAGCGACAACCCCCACGTCCTCCCCGAGATGAGCCAATCGTTCCACAACGCCGCCTCCCAGCCCCCACCCGCCCAGCCTATGACCGACGCTCAAGCCCCAGGAAATGCGACGCCTGGAAGACTTCCGACAACCGGCCGTTGTGCTTCCATTGCGGTGAGGCCGGCCATATTCTTCGTCACTGCCCGTACCGACGTATCGGTCTTCGAGGATTTGCCGTTAACGCCCCACGACCACGCTTCGGACAACGTCCGCACGAAATCGACGAGTACCTGCGTCGAGAAGAGTACACGCCGAACCGCTTTTCGCGCTCACCATCGCCGTCAACCTCGCGCTTTGCGTCGCCACGCCGCAGCTACGCAGCCGCGGTACGAGGAAGGTCGCCCAGCCCCCGTAGGGGAAACTAAAGGCAGCAACCTCTGGAGGTGAGGTTGCTCACGAGCTAAACGCCGAAGATCCTCCACCGACCACGCCCCATGAAGACGCTGCACCCGCGACGCCGCATGAAGAACCGACACTCGCTGCACCGACGCCGCACACAATGAGAACCTCGACCACGACGCAAGCTACCTTGAAATCGACGCCGCCACCCAGAGGAGCTTCGACCACACGCCCAACCCGTGACTCGCATACGCGACGAAGCCGTGACCCGACGCCGAGAGCGACATGCAATGCAAGAGCCAGGACCTCTGACCTAGAAGTGACTATCGACGGCCGGAAAGTTACCCCTCTAGTCGACACAGGAGCCGATTACTCGGTGATGAATGGAACATTCGCTGCGCAGCTCAGAAAAGTCACAACGGCTTGGGACGGCCCACAAATTCGCACCGCTGGGGGCCACCTCATTACGCCATCAGGACGATGCACAGCGCGAGTGACTGTCAAAGGACATACCTATCCTGCGACCTTTATTGTGCTACCGCAATGCTCCCGCGAAGTGATCTTGGGTATGGATTTCCTTAATGAGCATCAGGCGATCATCGACCTGCGATCCAAGCTGATCACGCTTTCGACGGACGAAGCCATCGCTTCGATGAAAACTCGGGAAAATCACGTTGCCCTAAGTGTCCTGGAGGAAGAAGTGAGCGTCCCACCCCGTTCAAGCGTTATCGTGACCGTAGGCGCCACGAAAGCCATAAACACTGAAGCCATCATCGAGGGGAACATGCAGTTGCTACTAGACCGAGGAATCAGCATCGCAAGAGGCATCGCACATTTCCGCAATGGCCAGGCCGAAGTACTGCTGACTAACTTCAGCGAAGAATACCGGCATATTAACCGAGGAACAACGATTGCTTTCTACGACGAAATATCTGACGTACGAGATTCCTTCGCCCTCTCCGACCCCTCCGCAGAAGAACCGCCTGACCAAGAGAACTCGCCCACTTTCGACATCAACCCAGCCCTGCACCGGAACAGACATGACCAGATCCGCAATCTGCTTCAAAACTACAGTGAGTGCTTTTCGACATCGCCGAAGGTGCGACAGACGCCAATTGCCAAGCATCGCATTATAACGGATCAACACGTCCGACCTCTCCGTCAAAGCCCCTACCGTGTGTCTCCGCGAGAACGACAAGCCATCCGGGACCAAGTCGAAGAAATACTTCGCGACGACGTCATCCAGCCTTCAAACAGCCCATGGGCGGCACCGGTTGTTCTAGTGAGAAAGAAAGACGGCGCACTTCGATTCTGCGTGGATTACCGCCGCTTGAACAACATAACAAAGAAGGACGTCTACCCCCTCCCCCGCATCAACGACACACTGGACCGCCTCTGCAACGCCAAATATTTCTCATCGATGGACCTCAAGAGCGGCTGCTGGCAAATTGAGGTCGACGAAAGAGATCGCGAGAAGACAGCATTCATAACTCCGGATGGGCTGTTTGAGTTCAAGGTGATGCCATTTGGTCTCTGTTCCGCACCAGCGACGTTTCAGCGAGTAATGGATACAGTGCTGGCAGGCCTGAAGTGGCAGATTTGTCTGGTATATTTAGATGACGTCGTTGTCTTCGCCTCGAACTTTGAAGAGCACCTCAAAAGACTTCGAACAGTACTAGACGCAATCAAGTCGTCTGGCCTAACCTTGAAAGCAGAGAAATGCCACTTTGCCTACGAACAGCTGCTGTTTCTAGGCCACATCGTTAGCAAGGAAGGAGTACGCCCAGACCCGCAGAAAACAGCCGCTATTGAACAGTTTCAACCGCCGGCCGATAAGAAAGCAGTGCGCAGATTTCTCGGACTATGCGCATATTACCGACGATTTGTGAAAAACTTTTCGCGCATCGCCGAGCCCCTGACCCAACTGACGAAGGCAGACGTGCCGTTTAAATCGGAAGCGCCGCAAGCAGAAGCCTTCAAGGAACTTCAGCGTCGTTTACAGTCCCCACCGATCCTTGCGCATTTTGATGAAAACGCCGATACTGAAGTTCATACCGACGCAAGCAGCGTGGGACTAGGCGCCGTTCTCGTTCAAAAAAGTGACGGGCTGGAGAAGGTCATCGCATACGCTAGCCGTTCCCTTTCCAAGGCCGAGGCTAACTATTCGACCACTGAGAAGGAGTGCCTTGCCATCATCTGGGCTACGTCGAAATTCCGCCCCTACCTCTACGGACGGCCGTTCAAGGTGGTCAGCGACCACCACGCGCTCTGCTGGCTTGCCAATTTGAAGGATCCCTCTGGCCGACTCGCTCGATGGAGTCTGCGTCTCCAGGAGTTTGACGTCACCGTCGTTTACAAGTCCGGACGCAAGCACACTGACGCCGATTGCCTCTCACGAGCCCCTGTAGATGCACCGCCGCTGGACGACGATGAGGACGCCTTCCTGGGACCCATCAGCGCAAGCTCTTTTGCTCAGCAGCAACGCTCGGACCCCAACCTAAAAGGCCTCATCGAGTACCTGGAAGCCAAGGTTTCTTCACCCCCCGCTTCATTCAAGCGAGGACTGTCTTCTTTCTGTGTGCAGAATGAGGTCCTTGTGAAGAAGAACTTTACAGCGAACAAAACAGCCTACCTCCTTGTTGTACCTACTTGTCTCCGCGAAGAAGTTCTACAGGCTTCACACGACGAGCCGACAGCTGGACATCTCGGGTTTACTCGCACCCTCCGCCGCATTCAAGACAAGTATTACTGGCCCCGACTGTCTGCCGATGTCGCACACTATGTGAAAACATGCCGAGATTGTCAGCGACGAAAGATTCCTGCCTCCCACACGACCAGCAGGATTTCTGAACCCCATTGAACCTCCCTCAAGACCCTTTCAGCAGATTGGCATGGACTTGCTTGGCCCTTTTCCAACGTCAACATCTGGAAATAAGTGGATCATCATAGCGACCGACTACCTGACCCGCTACGCCGAGGCGAGAGCCCTACCGAACGGAACAGCAGCAGAAGTGGCCAAATTTTTCGTGGAGTGCATTCTTCTTCGACACGGCGCCCCCGATGTGCTCATCACGGACAGAGGAACAGCATTTACCGCGGAACTCACGCAAGCCATCCTGCGCTACAGCCAAACCAGCCACCGGAGGACAACTGCATACCATCCGCAGACCAACGGACTGACCGAGCGCCTGAACAAAACCATCGCCGATATGCTCGCTATGTATGTCGATGCCGAACATAAAACCTGGGATGTCATCCTGCCTTACGTCGTCTTCGCCTACAACACCGCAGTGCAGGAGACCACCCAGATGACGCCTTTTAGGCTCGTCCATGGCAGGGAGGCCACGACCACGCTAGACGCCATGCTGCCCAACGTTACAGAAGAAGAGAACGTCGACGTTGCCGCCTACCTTCAACGCGCAGAAGAAGCTCGAAGGCTTGCCCGATTACGGATCAAAGATCAGCAGCGGTCCGACGCCAGACGCTACAACCTACGAAGACGCAACGCGGAATACAAGCCAGGAGACCAAGTCTGGGTGTGGACGCCCATTCGCCGCCGTGGATTGAGTGAAAAGCTTTTGCGCCGCTATTTCGGCCCGTACAAGGTTCTTCGTCGGCTGGGTGAACTGGATTATGAAGTCATCCCTGACGCAATGACTGCATCCCAGCGACGCCGCGTACGACCAGAAGTTGTCCATGTAGTCCGTCTGAAGCCGTATTATGCTCGCTAAAGGCCGCTGCATTTCCATGCTCTATTTTCGCAAGATCCGTTTTTTTCCCTTACTAGTCGCATTATTTGTTTTAATGCATCGGGTCGATGCTTCTTTGAGAGGGGAGTAATGCCGCCAATATTTGCAGTGTTTGTTCGTTTTTCAAATCTGCCGCGACACCACCTTATCGCTTTGTTTGCGACGCAAGACGCGACTAGATTTATCTCGATTGATCGCAGCCAGGCAAAGCTGATTCTACGTTGTTCCGGAATGTTCTAGTAACTTTGCGCCCTTTATCTCGAATGTTCGCTATCAGCTTTAAATTGAGCACGGCCGACAGTGGCGGGCATTCTGTTCGACGACCGCCGAGCACGCTTGTCGCTTCGCCGCCGCCGAGTGATTCAGTCCATTTTGGGTGCAAGTCAGCCCAATAAACAGTTCTTTTAGAAGACCCTTTCGTCCGTCTTCATCGCTGCTTCGACTGCCGTCACCACTACGTGACAATATATATATAAAATTAGCTAACTTTCAATAATTATTGAATTGAGGAATAAAGTGCCAATGGAAAAGTTGTAGATCACTTTGAAAAACAGTTGACTGCAACGTTTGCACCAAGGTATCGTTAACGTAAAGAAGTTTTTTTCGGCCTTAAACCCTAGCTCGCACAAAAAAAAAAACGTGTACGTGACAATGGTGCCATTTAAACATCCCAAGTCGCGCCTTACAGAATAAAATCCATTTTTACTGAAGTGCTCTCCCCGATGAGCCTTTGCGTGTACACTGGGGCTGAGATGTGGCCCAGCAGCTGGTCACGTGATAGCTTTCTTTTAAGGCCAATAAGTAAAGCTGCGTAAATTGTACCTTGATGAAAACAGCGATGCTAGCGGTTTTTTGAGACGATCTACAATTTTTACATTACCATTTTGTTTCTAAATTGAATAAATAAAAAGTTAGGTAATTAGTCTTAACTAATTATTTAATTTTGAAGAACGAAAGATCCTGCAGACTAGGTCACGTGAGTCTAAACAACCCTCAGTTGGTCTCACGCGGCTAGGACATTCCGTGTTTTTAAAAGCTTGGTTACTTTTAGCTGGCACACCTGTGTGTGTGTGTGTGTGTGTGTGTGTGTGTGTGTGTGTGTGTGTGTGTGTGTGTGTGTGTGTGTGTGTGTGTGTGTGTGTGTGTGTGTGTGTGTGTGTGTGTGTGTGTGTGTGTGTGTGTGTGTGTGTGTGTGTGTGTGTGTGTGTGTGTGTGTGTGTGTGTGTGTGTGTGTGTGTGTGTGTGTGTGTGTGTGTGTGTGTGTGTGTGTGTGTGTGTGTGTGTGTGTGTGTGTGTGTGTGTGTGTGTGTGTGTGTGTGTGTGTGTGTGTGTGTGTGTGTGTGTGTGTGTGTGTGTGTGTGTGTGTGTGTGTGTGTGTGTGTGTGTGTGTGTGTGTGTGTGTGTGTGTGTGTGTGTGTGTGTGTGTGTGTGTGTGTGTGTGTGTGTGTGTGTGTGTGTGTGTGTGTGTGTGTGTGTGTGTGTGTGTGTGTGTGTGTGTGTGTGTGTGTGTGTGTGTGTGTGTGTGTGTGTGTGTGTGTGTGTGTGTGTGTGTGTGTGTGTGTGTGTGTGTGTGTGTGTGTGTGTGTGTGTGTGTGTGTGTGTGTGTGTGTGTGTGTGTGTGTGTGTGTGTGTGTGTGTGTGTGTGTGTGTGTGTGTGTGTGTGTGTGTGTGTGTGTGTGTGTGTGTGTGTGTGTGTGTGTGTGTGTGTGTGTGTGGGCGCGCGCGCGCGCACACATACATACATACTCCGGTGTTTTCAAAAATATTTTCAAAAATTTTCAAAAATAGGTTTTCCTGGGTAAAAATATGGCTTTTGAGGCATAGTAATACCATTGTTGGCAGACACCAGAAAACAAGTGAATCGTCTTAAGTAGTAAGCTGAGTAGTCAACTGATGTGCCACTATTTGTGCAGGTACTTACCGGATTCTTTTCCATCGCCTTGGGCCGTGCAGTAAGCGCAGACAGCGGCTTCAATCGTCACCCAGCTTCTGCCGATGCCTTTCGACTGCCGTGCGCGGGGGGCGTACATTTTTCACACTGCGAGCTGCTGTCGTGGCACGTGGATACTGCCTTCTGCACACCCTCTGCGAGCACAGCGACGTCATCCACACTTCCAGCCCGGATTTTGCCTATAAAAGGGACGCCTGCGCCTTCCATCAGCAGTGGACACGGCAACCCCGTCGTGACAATGTCAACTGATGTGCCACTATTTGTGCAGGTTGGTGGACGAAAATATTGCTGCCGTAGCAACTGCCTTTTTTTGATCGTGTTGCCGTGTCCACGCACATTGCTGGTTTGCTTTAGTGATTGTATCTCAATTGTAGGCCTGTTGCTGAAGTTATCCGGTGATGTTGAGGAAAATCCTGGCCCGGATACAATGGAAATGATTCAACAAGTAATTGCTTCTCAAACTGAAATCCTCAGCGAATTAAGCGAAATACAGGAAAACCAAACATCGTCTGAAGCAAGAATTCTGGACATGCAATCCAGGCTGTCTGCTATAGAACAAAAGCTACAAACCTTTGACGAGTCTCGGGATAGGCTTTCGAAACTAGAAACTTTTGCTGAAAGATGTGAAATAGAAATGACTACAGTTTCGAGAAAACTTGATGAGTTGGAAAACCGCTCGCGGCGCAATAACTTGATTGTACGCGGAGTCAAGCAGGAGGAATCAGAGAGTGAAGAGGACCTACTACAGAAAGTAAACAATGACATCTTTGATAAAATTCTGAAACAAAGGGTGGAAGGACACTATTGAAAGGATTCACCGACTTGGAAAGAGGGAACCAGGTAGAGACCGTCCGATTATTATTAAACTTACTGACTTTAGGGATAAGATGAAAATAATGAGTAACTGTTTCAACCTAAAAGGCACTCAATTTAGTGTAAATGAAGATTTCTCTAAAAGGGTTGTGGAAATACGAAAAAACCTTTGGAACTCCTGTGCCGATGAACGAAAGAACGGCGTGAAAGCTAAGTTAATTTTTGATAAGTTAAAAGTCAAGAATACCTTATACGCATAGAACGAGGAGACCAAGCAGCGGTTCAAATGCCAGGTTGCCACTAGCACTAGCAATGAGTGACTAAACAATCATAAGACGGTCTGCTTTAAAATTATAAATGTTAACGCTAGGAGCATGCTTAACAAGGTTGACGCCATAGAAAGTATATGCCTTGAACATGAACCCGATATTATGGTAATCACAGAGACATGGCTACATAAGGATATTAGAGACTGTGAAATTGCTCCCCCAAACTACTCCATAGTACGAAAAGACCGTGAAAGGAGGGGTGGCGGTGTTGCAATACTGGTTAAGAGTAATATAGTATTCTCAGTTATAGAAGGGTTTGATGATTTAGAAACTGCATGGATTAAAACCAGACTGAATGGTCGTACTGTCTTAGTGGGTGCTTTCTACAGAGCTCCCAATTCAACCATAGACGTGCTTGATAACCTAAAAAGGTTACTGGACCTAAATGCATACTTTGGTGACAATATTATGCTGACAGGTGATTTTAATTTGCCAGGAATTGATTGGATGTCGC
Source organism: Amblyomma americanum (assembly GCA_030143305.2). NCBI lineage: Eukaryota > Metazoa > Arthropoda > Arachnida > Ixodida > Ixodidae > Amblyomma > Amblyomma americanum. The sequence goes on from JARKHS020006522.1 coordinate 16,600, forward strand.
TTTCTCCCGGCAGAGTTGATACAGCTAGCAGTGAACATCTGATCGAACTCGCCTATTGCTATGGTTTGACTCAGATTGTTGAAAAGAGTACGAGAGTATGTACGACAACATCCTCGATACTAGACCTTGTCTTTTTGTCATCTGGTCTACTAGAGTTTTTGCTGAGTTGTGATGTTGAAGAAGGATTGTCTGACCATAAAATGGTGATTATGTCGCTCAATATGACTCACGAAATATGTCACAAATCTTGCAGAAAGACTGTTTTGAATTTTGCGGCTGCCGATGATGTCGGATTACTGGACTACCTTGAAATCTCGTTTGATGAATTCATGTGTTTATATCAAGACGGACTTGGCACAGATAAGTTGTGGGATTTTTTTTTGCTAACATGACAGCGAAAGCAATTGAGATGTTCATTCCTAAAACCACGAAAATAACAAAAAGGAAGCATCCTTGGAATAATAGAGACATTATTCACAAAAAACTACAGCTCAAAAGGAAACGAAAAAGATGATCACAATACCCAAGCCCTGAATTAAAAACCTCCATATGTCGTATTAGCCAAGAGTTAAAGCGACTCATCAAAGAAAGTAAAAATACCTTTTACAGTCAGACTCTCACCAGATTTCTTGCTGAAGCGACCAGTAAGTTCTGGCGATATATAAATGGCGGCGGTAAACCTCACCATTCTAATGAAGAATAGAACCCCCAGAGGGCTGAAAGTTTTAATTCATTTTTTGCATCTGTTTTCACTGAAGACGACGGCGAATCACCGTTTTTTGAGCCTCCAGGTTGCCCTCCTATACCCGATTTAGAAATAAGTGAAGAAGGAGTTCTGAAACTCCTTTTGAATATCAACACAAAAAAGAACTCAGGACCGGACGGTATCCCGAATGTATTCTTATATAGATATGCAGAGTGGAATTCTAAATTTCTTACCAAAATCTTTCAATCGTCTATCGACAGTAGTTGTGTACCCATTGCCTGGAAATGTGCGAAAATAGTGCCTGTGCATAAAAATAATCCCACTTCTAACGTTGAAAATTATAGACCCAGTTCCCTCATTAGCACGTGTTTCAAGTTACTCGGACATATTATGTATGCTCACTTATCAACTTTTCTTGAGAGTAACAATCACCTATTTGTAAACCAGCATGGCTTCCGCAAGGGGCTTTCTACCATCACACAACTCACGGAAACTGTACATGATCTTTCCCAGTCAATTAATTCCCGCATGCAAACAGACATCGTAATTTTGGACTTTGCAAAGGCGTTTGATAAGGTTTCGCACCCTAAGCTATTACTAAAAATCAGTGCCATATTTAAAAATGAAACTATAACTAAGTGGTTCAGGTCATATCTTTCGTCTAGAGTACAGTATGTTCAGGTTCAAGAGTATAAATCCAACATCATGCCAGTCGATTCCGGTGTTCCCCAGGGCAGCGTTCTGGGCCCTCTCTTGTTTTTTATCTTCATCAACGACTTGCCTGTTGGTTTGAGCGTTCCAGTTAGACTGTATGCAGATGACTGCATCGTTTATAAACAAATTAATACTCCAGAAGATCAGGCAGAACTCAATCAAAACTTGCAGAAAATACATGAATGGTGTAAGGTGTGGCAGATTGTATTAAATTCAAACAAAACAGTTTTTATGACCATTACAAGAAAGAAAACTGTCCTTGATTACAGTTACAGCATTAATGGTAGATTACTAACTAGAGTAAGTAATTTTAAATACCTTGGAGTAACACTCACATCTGACTTACGCTGGAATTCACACATAGATAATGTATGTACTAAGGCTTCCAAGGCACTCTGGAGCTTGAGACGCAATATGTGCAGTGCAACTCCTGAACTAAAAAGTCTGGTTTTCAAAAGCCTAGTTAGGCCTATCCTCGAATATGCAAAAGTTGTCTGGGACACGTACACTGCTTCCAACTGTTCTAAGCTGGAAAGAATCCAGCGTCTCGGAGCAAGGTTTATATTTAATAGGTATCGTTATTCTGATTCTCCAAATTCTTTGTGTAAATCTGCTGATTTGCAAACACTTGACATTAGAACCAAATGCGACAGACTCAAGTTTCTTTTCCAGATCGCTAACCACTACTTGAAAATCGATCAAACAAAATACTTTGAAATTAAAACAGGGGAAACATCACGCCATCGTCACAGTTTGTACATCCCAATGCCGCCTGTCAGAAATGATTGCTTTAAATTTAGTTTTTTCCCGAGAGCCATTAAGGAATGGAATATGTTACCAAACTCCGTTGTCACGTCACAATCACTTAGCGAATTTGTAGATAAACTGCACAATGTTTTATGTTCTGCTTGATTTCTATGACAATGTTTTTGTTTTGTTCAAGTGGCAAACACAATTATGTATGAAATTTAGTGTTGATCTCAGTGTTTGTTTAATGTGTTCTTTTTCTGTTTCAAGTTTGATATCCACTCCTGTAATAGCCCGCCCAGGGCTTACAGTATGAATAAATGAAAATGAAAATGAAACTTTTGACTAGTAGAGTTAGGCGCCTAGTTGAAATTAGAGATTTGTAGCCAATCGTTAGTAATAGAAGAGTGCGGTGAGGGCTTGTTATTACGACTTTATGAAAACAATGATTAACTGTGCAAAAGAAAAGGGTTCTCTCTCTTGTCCCGTCTTTTTGCGCCGTTATTCAATTTTCATAACGTTAGTAATAGCCATATGAGTTTTTAGAATTCCGATAACGCGATTACCCTCGGCGCTGTGGCTCGACGAAATTTGGCTTTTTCGACTAGTTGCGTGCACTGGAGGGGTTGCTTTGCATGCATGCTTTCGAAAGCGCATGCATTTTCACATGATGTTGCCTGATTTTGTCGAAAGAGGAAGTGGTAGAAGTTTAATGTTAGCTAAAAAAGTATCTCGGGATCAATGTAGCGAGCCAAAAGGCGAAGATAGCTTTTTGACCAGTTACTGAATACGCGCATTCCGTTTGAAATGGCGCCAGAGTACCCCCCCCCCCCCCTCCTTCAACCTTGTGCTCTTGTATCGACGGGACAGGTGCTCAAGAGTGGTCCGCCGTTCAAGCTTACAAGTTTGTTTATATTATTAGCGATACAACTTCGGTGACCGCGTGTAGGTGAAGGAATGCGTCAACCGACGAAGACGGAGATGGAGATTTTTGCCCCTTTATTTTGGACTGTGCAAGGTCCTTGGACGACTAAGCGAACTGGATTACGCAGTTGCTCCCGGTGAAGCGACGCCATCCCATCGTCGCCGCGCTCGCGCACACGGTAGGGCTTAATGCGGTGTTCTTAAAGCCTTACTTCACGCACTGATGAGCCTAATCTGTTTCCTTTTTTCTTTTTTAACGGAGTATTTGGGTGCTGTACATAATTATACTTTTGTTTTATGCTGAGCATCAAATCAATACTCCTGTAAGACGAGGCAAGCCGCTGTTTTTTTTTTTCGTTCTTTCCGATATTGTTCTCTACATTCGCCGTCGCAGCACGTTCTTTTACCTTTTTTTCGTGCCTGCGTTCCGCTGCATGGGGTGAGTTATCTAGCGTCAGTTGTATTGATCTGACTAGTTGATGGAATCGTCCGTCCTGGCAGGAAATATTTCTGATGGTGCATATAAGGTCCGGGAAATTTTCATTCCATGCCCCGGTAAACCGCGCCTGAAAGCCCCGACATTTCGGAGCGAGGACTCCTGACTGTGCGTGTGGCTATCGCCGCCGCCAAGTTTTATGTGCGAAAGCACTACTTAACGTGGTCCCAACCAAGAATCTCGTCTGAAGCCTCGGAGTAGCTCGGTTAAGCTCGAGTTAGTTCGGAGGAGCGTCGCGCAAGCTGTAGCCAGTGGGAGGGTGACCATTGCCAAACCTACCATAGCAACGGCCCATGCATAGAAATGAAATAAATATTGCCGCGAGTGGATTTAAAACCCGCGGCGGCGCGAACTCGTCAGCTTCGCTGGCCACTGCACGAGGGCACTATGCTATGGCCGCAGCCGATCACGCCTCGCATTGCACACCGTCGTCTTCCATCCGCGGCGCGGACAGATCAGATCAGCTTAACCTCGATCAGAGCTTAACCTGAATCTAATATCGTCGCCAGAAATACCGACGACCCAGCAAAGCAGAACTATGAGCCAAGCAGGTTGAACACATGCTTTCGCACGTATATTCGGTTTAACTACGTTAATAAACTACCAATTTCTTAATATTGTATACGAAGCCGCACGTCAGCAAAAAAGCAATTTACTTTCGTCGTCTCTGTCGGCCAGTCTACCTCTCGTCACCGCCAAGTGATCACAACCATATATTGCGCACCGAGTACGCCTGCTGGAGCTTTAATTCCGTGCACAAGACATTGCGCGATCCTCGTGCGATGACAGTTAGCTTTTGTGGGCAGTTTCGGCTTTTGCCTCATTTGAAACAGCCCTTTTTGTTGTCGAAACTTTGAGCAGATCTTAGTTAGCGCTAGTTAAGATAAGTAAAAAATAGTAGTTTTTAATCGATTCTAACGCGCGCATTTGTACTCGTAAAAATAATCTAAAAGTGCACGCGCGTTAGAATTCGATTCTAAAATGAATGTATGTCAGGAGCAGCCTATTGCCATCGGCATCACAAAATGGAGGCTTGACATTTTTTTTTTTTTGCGTCGATATCGTCATATTGCTTACCTCAGACGTGGATACTTATAGTCCTCGCGAGCATCTGAAGTACCCGATCAGCATGACATCAACCTGGACTTGAACCAACTGAACTTATGCCAGCGAGTCGACTCGGAAGGGTTTCAACGGACGAAGAAGGGCCGGCTTCGAGAAACGCCAGGAAATAGGATGAAATGTGCCTCGCTGCAAGACGTGGCGGTATGGGTGAAAGACGCGTGGTGCAGGATTTCGTTTGCCATGGTCAACAAGGCCTTCAGGAAGTGCTGAATTTCGAATGCCATTGACGGCGCTGAGGATGAATGCTTGGGGCCGCTGAGAGCGGCAAGGAGGCGTCCGACAGCGAGCATGAGCGATAACGACTTTGCAGGCCTGATGGAGAAAGGCGAGCGGGACGGTGGCTTCGTTTGCTTCATCGTGGCACCAAAACGGTCGCAATAAAGATTATTTGTTCCGAGTCAGAAGATTAATTTCTTTATCGAAGCATGCAAATCTCGTGCGCGTTGCAATTGAAGGCAGTGCACTTTTACTGACCGTGAAAAACGAGTGCACGTTGGAATCATGTAAATGTTATAGTGAGTTATTAGGTTATGTAGTCTAAATTTGTTGGAATTGGGAAATTATCCTAGGCAAGGTGGCACTAAATGAAAAAAAAAATCGAGGGGCAGTTAAATTCCGCTTTAAGGGTATGACACGATAGCGTAATGGGTTAATTCCCATTTATACAGAAGGTCATTCTCTACTTTACATTCATAGATCCATGAGAGTCCTCATACCCTTCCTACCGCAATAGTGCAGCGTTAAGCGATGCGCCGCTGCCTTGCGATGGCAGCTGCTCCAAGCGGTGGGCCTTTTGCGGCACAGGTTCCTCTTTCCGAGCGACCAATCATTAATTTGACTTCCACCTGCCACGGTGGGCAGTTTACGCACTGTCCGGTGGGCAGGTTGTGATGAAGCCGCAAGATCACGTGACCTAGGTGGCCTACCTGTCTCCTAGGTTGCTCTCTGGGGACCACCTGCCACAGCCATGCACGTGATTTCGCGCTCACAACGCCGACGCCGACAATGCCGACAACGCCAACAACGCCGACACCGGATTTTCTGGAGAACGGGGCCTTTAGCGCTATCGCGCTAAAACGCAGATGAGGTTTGCAAAGATAAACTGACGCGCTGATGTTAAACCGCATCTCGCACACGGCTACCTACATTTTCTTTGCTTTAAACGCTAGGTGCCTTAGCTTCGCTTTCCGGTTTCGCGTAGTCGTCGGCGTCGTCCCATCCGCATCGCACCTCGTGCCCCCTTCGTCGTCGCGGATAGAGTGCGCTCACCCACACTCACGTGACCACGCCACGCACGCAGCCGTGCCTTGCGCCTCGTGGTGCCTTCGTTATCAGGTGGAGCGCGCGGTCGCAACAAGACACCGCCGAATGACTCGAAACGCCTCTCGGGAAAAGATCCCAAATTCGCCAAATCCGCCCTCGCGGGCTCCAATCGCACTTCGCCAATAGTGTTTCTGCGTACTGCAATGTGGACGTCTGGAGCAAAAGCAGAAAAGCAGATTACCGTTGACTCTCAACACCAATCGAACGGAGTCATCACAAAACATGTGTAGTGATCTGGAGTTCAGCAGGCAGTGCAGTGTGAAAGCGATTTCGCCAATCTGCACGCATTTCCTCTCCCGCAATACAGGTATATAATCCGGATGCAAGAAACGAAAGCGGTACAGAGCCAATAAATGAAGGGCAAAAGTTAATAGCACGCATTCTCGACATTTAAAGGTTTACCTTGAACTCACCTCCGAAGCAACCACCCTATATATTGTGCCATTATTCATTCGATAAGTTCGCGAACAAGCGAGCGTTGACCATTCGCCGTGCCATTGATATAAGCGCCCGTCAGTTTTTGGTTCCATTCGTTTAGATAACATTCCGCTGCGAACAAAAATTACCTAAGGAAGGAGGACCTCGGATATAATAGAGGGGTCTTTTTCACGCAGAGTACCTGATGTGCTTGGGATTGTCAGTTAAATAACTTAATAACTGACAGCCACAGCCTAGTCGTGATATCAGCTGCAGATGAAAAAACGATTACTGAAAGTCGTAGACACAAATGAAAATACGTCACACCAGAATTTTTTTTACCGATCAGATATCGCAAAGGTTCTGTTTTTGTGAAGAAAAGAGACAATTCATTGACGTGTGAATGCTGAAACAAATATGTGGAGAGACCAGGAAAGATCGAGTCCGGAAGGACCAGATTTGGCTCATAGTTCAGGTCGAAAACATAAAAGCAAAGCCACAGGAGTCGAGGCCCCGTTAATTTGATCATGTCATGAGCGATGAAGAATGTCTCTGAAGATTGGACAGCCGTCGCCGTAGCTCAGTAGGTAGAGCACCGGGCGCGAAATTCGGAGGTCGTGGGTTCGGATCCAACCGTCGGCATGTGGTTGTTTTTTTGTTCTGCTTTGTAAACAATTAATAAGAACCTGACTCGTGTAGTGCAGGCTGTTGAGCTGGTTAGGGAAAACATCAGTGAAAGCTAATAGCGTAAAAAAGTACGAGATGCAGGAATGAGCACATAAACGAAGCGGTTCGTTCGTGCGCATTCTTTTCCATAGCGTGTGTTTTGCGCCGCTTTCAATGACTGCACACCTGTCGGGGCCTACAGTTGGTCGTTGCCTTGACGTGAGTATGTTTCGCAGCCGCAGACTTTGGCAGAGCGCCGGTGAGGCTAATCTAACATACTGCGAAGGCTGTTGGGTGCTTTAAGCTTGACAGGAAACCTGGTTTATATGTATCGATGTATGTTTTCGAAATTCGAATCATTACCTGGTGTGACGTCCTCCACCTCAGCAATCAAATGAGAATTTTATCTGTATATCTTGACTGGCTGGAAAGTTGTTTTTTTTCATGACAAATTGAGTATCTAAATGGCAAAGCTACTTCCTCCTTTAGACAAATGATCTCCAGCGACGTTCCTTAAGTTTTTCCATCTCATAACTAGTTCTTTAAAATTTTCTCCTGCGTGGGTGGAAGCCATACTGTACGGTGCATGGCTGCATGGCTACAGAATTGCAACACTAGTACGTAATGAACGAAAGTAACTGTTGTACGAGGCGCGAGTGTGGTTAAAGAAAATGCCTTTGTTGTTTTTATTGTTGTTTTTGGCCTCTTGTGGAGGGGCACATGCTCACAGTGGGGGATTGACCAGGGTTCCTTGAAAATTCAAACAGTAGCGACACATTGACGCAATTAAGGTAGACGTGGTTGAAATTTTGTGTTGAAGGAAATAATTTCGAAAATAATAACTAATAAAGCAATCTCTTACGCAATGCTGAATCGTGACGATAACCGCACCCTGTTTTTAGGACGCCTGTATTTTCCGATTGATGTTCCTTTTTGCACTTCTCCTCTGTCAGACAAGCCGTTTCTCACGTGCATAACAACTGTCAGTTTGTTTTCTCTTAACCCGCCCCGCCAGTGTAGTTTTTTCTTCTCTTCTCTCGATCTCATTCTTGACAATTCGTTCTGCGCTCCATCCACATATGAGCTGCGCATTGTCTGGCCGTCTATCCCTAGCATGAAGGATGCTTATTAGCGCGCAGGACCGACTCATTAATCAAATTGGCGTGCCGCATTTCAGCCCGCGCGAGCACAATGCGCTTCGCGCAGTTCTTAAAAACCAGCCGGCTGCTGCTGCTGCTGCTGCTGCCTCGTGCCGGGCATGCGTTGCCGCGGCAGATGTATCCGAAGGAGGCGTCAGCGCTTTCTCTTCGGCCGCTGCGGGGACGTTTCTTTCTCTCCTTAGCGGGCCAGGCAGTTTCTACGTTTTGATATGCGCGCTTTCTCCGCTCGCCCCACTGTGTCCCCGCGGCCGCCTGTCGTCGGCGGCGCGGCGAACTTTTTTCTCTGCCTCTTTGTTCGCTTCGTTTCCTGTCTGCGCCGCGCTCCGAAGAGGAGGTGGAAATGGCAGCGGGCCGCCGCTGACCGAGTCCCCCCAAATGCGCCGCGTGTACACAGGGCCGTCGGCTTCATTGTGCCAATTACGCCCCATTGCGTCGCAATCCGATTACGCGCGCCGCGGAGGCTAGCACTTTTTCGCCTTTCTTGTTGGGCCGCTTTATTTCTTCGCCAAGGCCGCTCTCTAGCGAGGGCCAGCCAGCCACCGGGAGAAAGAAGTCTGTACGAAGGCGTAATGAGCGATTTTTGTCCCGAAGGCTCTCTGCTCGCTCCTCTTCGCTCGCCCGAAAGTGGGCGGCCCGCCTCCTCTTCGCAACAGAACGCCGCCGAGCGCCTTTGCTCGCCTCCGCACGCGCGCTCGCGCGGCTGCCCTCGTCTCCATCACCGCAGCGTTCAGCCGATGGAGCACGCGAACCACTCACACGAAGCATTTGTATCAGGGCCCTTACGCCCGTACATGACGGCATCAAGCGCGGATACTCGCAGTGAACTTGAAAATAACTCTCACTTTTCGAAGCCCGTTTAAACTTCATCAATAAGCGCAGGGACCGCGCGCTAACGCAGAGCACCCTGCGTTCAACGCCACTTTCGCTACTATCAAAACAATGGCGTAGAGTGCCCCTCCCCCGCCCCGCTGAGAGAATAACGCCTAACCAGCCCCTCGGGAAAACGGTCGAGGGGTGGGCGAAGCCGATCCTTGTACAGCGACTGTTGCGCTTCCTCGTGGGGCCCCATTACTGCGTGCCCTTCGCGTCCTCCCCACTGCCTGCGAGAGTGGGGCGGCGCTAGAATTGTTGTTTTCGGTATCGCTGCCGACCCCACTGCCTGGAACGCACCACCGTGCGGACGCCCTTCGCTGGTAGAGTTCTTGGTCAACCGCAGCCGCCTATGGGTGCCTCCTCACCTGCCCCTCTTCTTCGTCAATGTCTTGCGTCATTTACCTTCTACGTGGTATTTCGCATTTGTACTGTCTTATTTCTCCGGTCTTCCTTTTCGGCACTGGTAAAGTTTTAAGTGCTCGCCATTGAGCCAGGCAGTTAGAGACTCCCGCAGACACTAATTATGCTGTTCTTCCCCGTCGAAATGACTACTATTACGGGCTGTGCTGGCATGTAGTATGTGCGGTATGACGCTGAGCACTGATGTTTGCAGCAAAATGTGTTCATATCCTTACGTGGCAGCCAGCCGAAGAATGCGACTTGATGGCATATGAGTATGAGATGATTTAATGGCCTCTGGCTAAGCGCGGTTGCTCTGTCACGCACCACTGCTCGTTTCGCCCTCTTCTAGTTCGAGATATGACCTGGCGCCGCCGAGCGATCGTCCTGATCGCGAACTAAAAGAATGGCTCCCACGATGAGACGCGGGACATGATGATGGGTGCCAGAGAGTGGTTGAAGAGAGAAGAGAAGATGAAGGGCTTGCCGCCACGATGAAAGATATGAGCGAATGATGAGAGGATGAATCTTGGTCCACGAGGGCTGCAGTGCCCAGAAGCCAGAAGCCAATGCCTGAGGCCCAAGGACGCACCCAACGGCAGGGGCTGGGGAGCTGTTTTCTCAGGTGTGGGCAGGCTGTGTGGTCTTAGGTCAGGTGGCGGCGGTCTCAGATCAATAGGGTCGTAGTCGTCACGGCTTCTATGCGGGACTAAGGAACGAGGCGGAGGAAATCAGTGAGGTTGGGTTGCGTCTGGCAGGCTGGGGCAGTGCCGGCAGGTGCGAAACACGAGCAGTCCACCAATGACCTTGATAGACGACAGGCCCCGAACTCCTGGTCCAGGAGGTTGAAGAACGCTAGCACCGATACCAAGTGTTACTTGATGGCCTGCCGAAGAACGGGACTTGATGCCAGGTGGGGATGGAATGATTTCTTACTGTTGTTTGCCTTACAAGAGATGGCACGTAACAAAACTGGGGGATCGGCCAAGAATCGCGAGGCTTGACGGCTTCTGGCCTAGCGTGAGCGCTCCATCACACACAACGGGCCTCTTCGTCTTCTCCTATAGTCCGTAATAATATTTTTTACGCGTCCAAGAGTGACCTTCCAAGCGCCGTAGACATTGAAGTTCTCACTTATTCCGAAAGAGTTAACTGTTTGGCTAGTTGTTAGTCTGACATTATATTCATCTCACTTAGCGCGAAAGGTTAAGGACAACTGATAGAAGGCGAACACGGGCGCAACTCACAACTGTTTATTAACCGCTGAACCACACAGGACGCACTCAAAAAGCGAGGAGCACGCAAAAAAAATTTAAATAATAGTGACGGTGCACATCTTGCTGAGCACTTC
>JARKHS020006522.1:32500-41826 GCA_030143305.2 Amblyomma americanum
CATAACTCGTTGCAATAGAATGGATTTTACGTGCATGGTCGCTGTGATGTGTTCTTCACGTAGTCGCTCATTGTTTTTTTCATGCGAAGAGATGCATTCTACACCAGAGGCACAAAATGAAAACGGTACTTACGACCACACTTCGCTTGCCAGTAGATCCGTGTAGTGCACCGCTTTTTTTTTTTCAACTCGCAGAGCATTCGGAGATTGTGCATGACGGACGGGCTCTGCCTCCAGGGCAATTGCATTTCCTGCTTACCGAGAAGGTAGGATGCGCAAAAATTGTGCCTGACTTCTTGGACAGGAAAGTGAACTGGAACGCAGGCTTTCTGGTCTGTGCTCGTGACAATACAACTTCGGGCTCCTATTTTCTCTTCAAAATTATTCTCGCTTTTGTTCAGTGCCTAGAATCTTCCCCGACGTTTGCTTACGAAGTGTTGGGAAAGTAATAAATGTGCTAGTTTTAAGGCGAGGCGCCGCAAAGCAAAAGTGGCTGTACATGTAGAGGAAAGCTTTGCGAGCTGCGCATCTTTCGCGGTGTTGCGGCTGTCGGGTTTGAGAGGTGAGAGTTGTTTCCGAAGAATCCACATGTGTTGATGCGTTTGTGCTGTTCGTTCCATTTATAACCGCGGAGAATGAAGAGAAAAGAAACACCATATATCGCGTAGCGTTACGTTAGAAAAGTAAGACACACCCGATGCAAATATGACGCACGGGTGTATATTATCGACGCACATGTGATGCTCCGCGTGGAAAAGGCAACAAGCGACGCTCGATACACAGTCTTCATTTCATGGCTTGGGACTCAGCTGAGCTCTTAAACTACAAGCAAGTGACGTAAAAGTGGTTTTCTGCTATCGCCAATCTTTGGGTGCTGGTAGGGCCCGATAGAAGCAGTTCTCGCCTTGCCTGCTCTCCATTCAGGTGAGCCATTATTGAAAATGTTACCTGTACCACTGCGGCTGTCATATTTTCAGGACTCCCACCTGTCAGCAGCGTAGCCACAGCGGCAAGTAAACCATTTACGTTTTCATGCAACTTTCATACTTGCATGAACATACAAGTATTTATTATAGAAGGTACGGTAGGACGACCGGCCAGTAAGTTAGAACAATTCCATCTTTCTCGTGCAAAAATTTTGAAAATTGGAAAACTGTAAGACATTGTTGTGGAAATATTAAAGGTAATGGTCCTTTATTGTGATACGTAGAAAAATCTTCCTTTTGAAGTGTTTCCAGCAATCCCATCGAACAGTTAAAGACTGCCATGAAAAACCAATGGGGAGCGCTTTTGACGATAGCAAAAACGTGAATAGAAAAAAGAAATACATGACTGCCGTCGGGTGATCTGTGGATATATTGATTGTTGTAGTGAAATCTTACATTATATGAAAAATTGCGTTCATAAAGGGTTTCTCCCCCAAAAATGCTTTTGCCCAGAATCGCTGGGTATGGGAGTGAAATGAAGCTGAATCTATACAAGCAGCCCAATAAGCCGCTGCAAAAAAGTTTTTTTTCTTTTGTTGTGCGTGGCGGTAGTTTATTTTCGTCGTTCTTTTATTTATTTTCAGCATTTCTCTGGTCGTAACTTTGGACTGTGCAGACCAATTTGAATGTCGTCGTGCGTTGCTGCTGTATTGAGAATTGTAGCTCATATATAGGTCCCCAAAAATCGAGCATCTGTCATAATGTCGAGCACGAGCCGGCGACATTCTAAGCACATGACATCCTCTGTCTCTTCACGTCGCAGGTTGACAACATAACAAGATATCCTACACACAACCTGAAGTTAAATATTAAGATTCACAATATAAATCTCCGCTTTTGTCGATAGGCTAAAGGTGAAGGATGCTAGCGCGATCTTGGGACGGTCGAGTCATGCGATCGAGCGGCCGTGACTCAGCACAAGACCTCGGCTCCTCAGCGGACGCCCTCTAGCGAACCCTCCCCCAGAGGGGGGACGACAGCCCGGAGCCAAATAGCTGAGAGCCGTCCTTCAAGAGCCCCCCGGGATCCACGTCCTCTCGCTGAGAACAAGCAGCGATCAGCTCTACGGACACCGCAGTGCCCTTCCAGGCATGCGCGGCGGAGTAGCTCACATGGAGCCGGTGCTCTGTGCGTTGCCTATACAAGGCCCTGACTAAAAAATGCGTTCTTACGTCGGCATAGACGTGGACATTTCGCTCTGAATAGGGGCGACAGGTGGCAACGACATCAGCCTCTTTGAACTGTCGTCCTCGCTGCGAGAGAGGGGGAGCAGGCTCACCTGTCTTTGACAGCCGGGAGAGACGGCTCCCTATTTAAGTGTTGCCGAATTCTTTGAACCTTTGCCGTATATATGGGGGACCCCGCCGAGCGCGTGAGGTACGAGTATCGAACAACCGGGGGGGAGGGGGGGGGGGATTCAGGGCGGCCTCAAGCGCTTACTATTTTTTAGGGACATGAATTATTTACGATGACACACGTTGCCCTCCGCTGCCATGAGACGTTTTCATAAACATTCACCTGTCGTATAGGCGGGACGATGTGGCATTTACGGCCGGTAGTGTAACAGCCGTTTTCCTCTCCTACGCCGAATTGATTGTACGCAAATTGTGCTACTCTACTTCCGTGATGCTATTTCTTGAACACGTATATGGGCTCCATTTATTCCGCGTCACGGTGAAGTTGCCGGACGGCGGTGGGACGTTGCCCAGTTCTGTATGCTATTAATCTCTTAAAATTATAAGAAATCCCGTTAATTTATCGCGGAAAACATTTGGTTGACACTCAGCAGGAGGATATAATAAATGTGGCGTTTTCAAATCAGGGGCCGTGTTCTCAAAGCTGTTCGCACTGTGAACAGTTCGTGATAGGCCGGCACTTTTGTCTTAGTGCAAGCCAGGCTATCATCACTTTCCACGTGACGGGTGAGAGCCAGTGACAAACCATTCGTATGGGCGAGATGTTTTTATTTTTGGGACTGTGATATACTGACATGTGCTGTAGTTTCCGCTTCAGTTACAACTAAATGGGAGGCAGAATACATAGCTGTTTTGCATCGCAGAGTGAAGGGTGCCCGTTTTATTACATATTTTGTAGGGCGCCGGTGTTAGAAAAAACACTCCTTCACTGCTTTGCTTGAAGGATTGCAGAGTGACCGTAAATTGCGCAACGTTTTTGACAAATCGCAAATACTATCGCAAAAATCCAGTGCGAGTGGGGCATATAATCCTAGTGCCTTGTCTGATTATGGTCCCAACGTGGCGATAAATTATGGGACGGGACGTAATGGGCTCTGTTTTTTGGCGGCGGTTAACGCCAGAAGTTGCATGAAGGCTATGCCTTAGAGTGATTTGTACCAAGTCTCGACGTGCAGTGTTTTAAATTTGTTTCAGTGTGTTAACTCAACAGCTGGGATTGTCGGTTCCACTCTAATAATGCACGTTTTTGGCAGCCCAATGTGAGTTTCACAGCCAAAATTCTTAGCATAATGCGTTAGGAAGGGTCATAATTAGCGAAAAAAAGCACCGTCGTACATTCTTTATCGCCAATGTAACGCTTTATATAAAAATGTGATTATGCTTAGAAGCAGTGAAGCACTCGTACATTTACACTCACTGCCTCAAACATTACGTACTCTAAGAAGGCACGTGCCAGGTAGAGTACGCCATTTTTTTATGGTTTCGAAGCGTGATTCTAGAATGTGTAGGGGAATATTCATTTGTGCTTAACAGCTTCAGTTCGCCAGTCAGTGTTACGTTATGAAATAATATGCAAACCGGACCAAGAACGAAGAGTGAGGACATCCGGTATCATTCAATGAAAAGAAACTTGCTCATGTAGTATTCCGTGCTCACAGTCATCTTCTTTACTAGATGAGTTAATTCCCCTGAGGAGAAGTGACCTCTCTCTCAGGCTCTCCTTTAAGAAATTACAGGTATTTGAAAAGCCCGATTCTGGCACCAGTGCGATACTGGCTCTGACAGCACTTGCTCTAGGGCGCCCCAGCATGATAAGCTTGACGTAACCCGTTCCAGCGTGGCCAAGCATGATGCTTGTGCAGCCACCACCTGTCCAGTACAGCTGCAGTGAATCTCGGTTGGGTGCAATATTGCCCCAGTGAAATCCAGAATGTGAAACGCTGCTCTCACACTGGGAGATGCTGAACAATGCTTGATTGTACGGTCTCTTCAAGGAGACTGTAGCGCTTTGTGTTACAGTGTGGTACAGGCACCTTAGGAGTAAGAAGATCATGGGCCGCTTTGGCTCATTATTCATAAAGGAGAAGAGGAAAAGAAGTGGCAAAAAAACATTGAGGTGATTCCGTACTTTCATTGCATTTAACACGAGCTGAAAACAGTATCCTAAAATTTAGTGATAACTTGGTGTCTCCAGCCCCCCGTAGGCTTTCGGGCCTTTGCACCCGCATCTCCGGCGGTGAAAGAGAGCAAGCCTGCAAGACCAACCACCAACCGAAGTTCACAAAGTGTGCGGTGGGGGTTGTGTATTCGATCCACATGTCCGGTGGGCAAGTATACATCGGGCAGGCGGGGCAATGCCTGAATTAGCGCCTCAGGGAACACGGTAAGTCGTTGCGAACGGGCACAGGGAGCAACTTGGCTTTGCATGAGGAGTGCAGCAAATGCTCGACCCCGTTTCAGCGCACGAACATTATTGGCAAGGGGAAATCCAGGCACGAACGAGAAATGCGTGAAGCATTTTTTTAATGAAAAAGAATGAGCGTCCCTACTTAAGCGATCCGTCTGTCATTATTATAGATAAAGAGTGGCGCTTTTTATCGGAGACTGAATCACAACCGGACTTATTTTTTTCCTTAGCATGTGCGCTTGCACAAGAAAAGGGTTTTCAATACGCGGATGAGCAAGAAACAAATCCGTTGCAAGTCCGGCTACAGCCCGTTTGTGCGCCTTCTTTTTGTCCTGCGTCTTCGTTTTCGCTGGTTTTTTGATAGAACATGAATATTCAAATCGCCCAGGAGGAAGCGTGCACGCTTCATAAGAGAAGACAGAAGCGGCTTAATTTCTATAATGCCAGGGAAAAGCTCAGTAACAGACTCTGATCCAGCGCTTCGCTGATGCGGCTTCTGTTCCACTGCCCACGCGCCACAGCGGAGGCGGGTCAATATACCTTATGAGGGCGTCTAGCTTCCTTCTGCTCTCAGAGTGGCCGCGAGGATGCACGTGTGCCTTTGTACGCAGCCTGTCTGCCACCCAGGCAAGCGTTTCAACGACGCCGTGTTCGTCTGGCTTCTCGCCGTCTGGTTCGCTCCTTCACAAGTGCTCTCGCAACCGACGGGCGCTCCAATTACGATCCTTTTACAAGCGTACTCCTAATCGTCCTCCGGGATCACTCGGAGCACCGCCCCCGGCAGCAGTACTCCTTAGACGCCGACAGGAGTACGCATTAGGGAATTAAGAGACTGTACCTGTATAACGGTTCAAAGGGTCCGATCCGAAGGAGCTCCTGGCAGCAACGAGAAGCTGTACAGAGGTGCGTTTTTGTTTCTAGTTCCATCGTTAGCCGCATGTCTCCGCGATCTCTATCCCTAATATGGCTGGCGAAGAAAGCGGAATTTTCAAAATTTCAGTGCGCGGCTGCTACACTTGCAGTGTGGCTGCCAGACTGTTTTCCATGCTCCCCAAACATCCAAGCTACCTCTCTATCCGCTCGACTGAAGGCTAATTCTGTGTGAATGACACGCGAGCGAAAATCGTTTGGTTTCATTTGAGAAACGTTTTGGCAAACATCCGCCGCATGCACGAACATCTCCTTCAGGTGTCGTGTTCAATTCAGTAAATCGAATCTCAGCATTAATGAACTCAGAAAAATTCGCACAATAACGAGGAACACATAGGAATCGTTAGGGCGCCGCAGAGGTCGTTGCGTAAGAGCCATTCAGCCAGCCCGTTGTTCGGAGTTGCGAGGAATGTAGCGTACACCGCTGGGAAGTTTACTGCGAGTGCACTGCGCCTTGTTAGCTTGGAAATAATGCGCGTTCTGCAGACGTCTTCGGAAGCGTCTCCGGTTTCAGCGTGATTTATGGGCCTAGGAAAGTCTAGCAGTCGCCCACGTGCTCTGGCGGAGCAATGGAGGCACGCCTAAGCGTAATTTAATTTCGGCCGCTTCAAGTGCAGAAGTTCCATTTATCATCCTCGAGAAAGAGAGCGAGCTGAGCTGCGCTCTGAACTTAATCTCTCGCCTGCGCAGTTTAACAGAACATGTCCGCGTGCTTCTGCGTGAGTGCTGACGAACGCTTTAGGCACCGAGAAAAAACACGCCCATCTCATTTAATGTTGTTTTGTACGGAAGCAATAATAGCGATCAAAAGAGTGGTGACTCTCTCCGTTCGTTATTTTTGCTACTGTGCTTTTGTTTTGTTTTTGCTGAGTTATTCGTTAAAAATAGAAGACAGCGCTGCCTGTTGCCCAAAGATTCGTTGAAATTGTTGTAGTAATGTTCGTCAGCACTTTCTTGGGTAATTCTGCCTGTATATATTACTGCATTAGAAAGGCAGCCTATGACACTTTATTGAACGACCAGCATGGAGGCAATATGCATTATATATACAGAAAACATTTAGATTTATTTCTTCCGCATACATGAGACGGCTGCAATAATTAGCAAATATTTTATTGTTGATACGAACGAACATATTAGTTGATCTGTGGGCAACTGATCTCGTTAGCCTTCGTTCTTCATGGACTCGAATACATCGTACAAGTTTTGAATCCTTTAGCTTCTTTGCAAAACTTACGAGACGTCTCAATTTTGTCTCAAGTGGGCGCATGCTGTTAATTGCTGTTAATGTAATAAATACACACATAACTTTTCCTTGGGGGAAACACGAAACGTGGTTTTCTCAAAGCAGTTAGGCTAATTTGTTGGCCAGGTCTCTTCTGTGTCATACCACTTCGGTGTTCCCTCACAAAAAGTGAATATGCTTCTCCGCAATTATTATTGTAATGTGGCAGAGCACCCTTTACAGACGCCAAGCGTTGGAGATCCAAGGTCAACATCGCATTTCAGCGACACACCGAAACAAGTCAATTTCTCCTGGTTTTAGGTTGAAGTATGTCACAATTGAAGACTCTAGCGTTTACTTCCGGGACGATGAGGATAAGTTCCAGATATGATGTAAAGGTGGCTGGAGCGCCGTCAAGCTGCCGATAGAGCAGCTTTTTCTCCAGCCACCTATTTTCGCTCCTCTGTATTCAATGGCGAAAATAAACATGACTATTATTATTATGACTATTATTATTATTATATTTAGTAGTTGGTGCTGTCATGGGTATGGGAGTACGTGTTATCGCAGTCACTTCTCTGCCCTGCTAGAGGACGTTAAATCTTGCAGTTATGTGTTCTCTTGTAACCTTTGCAGCGGTAACTGTATGAGGGACTTTCTTCGGGGTGAAGAGCGCCAGGGTCACCGCCGAAATAGGTGTTGTAATTGAAAAATCTAACGTGTTTCCGAAAAGAATGCTGCCTAGATGCGCCAGGCCTTTCAGGCTATGTTAACTTCGTGGGGTGAGGATTTAGGGACTTTTTCCTTCCATTCATCCATTGCCCCTCGGTCAGCACCGCTTTTGGTGCCAGAGTAGACGACATGCATTGCCTCTTAGGCATCGGAGCTGGCATTACAGGCGGTAGAGATAAATATTGAGGTGAAAAGGAACGGTTCAAGAAAACAACCTCTACGAAGTACACTAGGGCATGGGTAATGCTTCCACCCCCTTTGATAGCTTTCTTTTCAGGAATCATTGATTGATTGATTGATTGATTGATTGATTGATTGATTGATTGATTGATTGATTGATTGATTGATTGATTGATTGGTTGGTTGGTTGGTTGATTGATTGAGACGGATTTCTAGTGCTGAAAGACGAGGACAAACGATGTGGACAGAGAAACGCAGTGTCCTGTCCACTTCGTTTCTTTGTCCTCGTAATTCTGTGCTAGAAACCCGGCCATTGATGTTCGGAGAAATAATTTTATGAATACTGCGCTTGCAAGAATTTCGTACACTGATAGGGGCTTGACACCTGTGCTCGCGCAGGCAGCGATTGTCTTTTAAATACAGTCGAACCCACTTTTAACGGCATCAGTTATAACGAACGCGCACTTATTACGAATGAGGGCGGTGATACCGTCAAAATATGGCATTGCGTCTCGGATACAGCGAACACCTGTGTGGTCTCATAGCTCGGTTACAGCGAATGAGGAGGCGCTATAAACTGATCACAGCAGCAGAAAAACCACGCTTCTTGCAGGAGTGGAGTGCGACTAGTGTCTTCACGTCTGCGTGACACCCACTGCCTTCCCCCCAAACTCCCCCTTTTTCTATGGAACTACCACTGTGGCAAAACAAAAAAGCAAGAAAAAATAATGAAAAATACTGTATTTAAGGAACGCTGACGAAACTTTTTAGCAGATCCGTTCGTCAAAAACGCACGCCTTGAGAGGCGACACCTAGAGCTGCTGAAAAGTGCAATAAGCTTCTTGTTGCCGTCCTTTTGTGCACTAGCACAAGCGGAAGCGAACGGCGACTGCCGTTTGTCATCGGGAAGACTCGCAAGACATAGTGCTTTGCAAGCTACGTACTCGTACGCCAGAAGCACGATACAAAGGCTTGGGTGATGCGTGACTTTTAATGAGGGTGCCACCAGGCATAACCTCAGGGGAGGCATGGGGAGGACAGGTGATTCGTTCATCGAGTTGATTGTCCAGTTCGACCATGATATTGTTACGTGACGGCAAGATGATGAAATCAGAACGCCATGACACATGGTGATGGCATGATTTAGTGGCGGACGGATTGGCGGGAGCGTTCCCGACCGCACCACTCTAGAGTTCATCGTATTCTAGTCCGTGACAGGACCCGGGGCCACTGAGAGATCATCCCGATCGCGCGAACTCGAAGAATCGCAGTGACGATGAAACGCAGGATGACCGAAGGGATGAACAGAGTAGAAAAGATGAAGCGTTTCCCGTCACAATCAAAGAGATGAGCAGATGATGAGTGTCTGACGCAAGGTTCGCGAAAGCTGAAGAGCCACAGGTCGCCGGAAGCTAACCTTGAGGCTCATGGACGCACCAAACCAAACGGCAGAGTATGGTGTGCTGTGTTCACATGTATGGGTGGATGGTCAGTGGGTTCTCACATTAGTGGCGGCGGTCTTGGATCAGTGCGGTCGCAGTCATGTCGTCGTGTCTTCTGGTCTAGGCTTCGTGCGGGGCGGATGAGAGTTGCGGCGTCGGGTAATATTTCGCAGGCTGGGGAAACGCCGGGAGGTGCGAAGACACGAGCACTCCACAGAAGACGTCGGT
>JARKHS020006523.1:0-65647 GCA_030143305.2 Amblyomma americanum
CCGTAGCTGAGGGTTCCGGGCACCGGACCCGCACGGAAGGTGATGAGGATCGAACGGGTTTGTCCCATGTGGCGAGCATCAATGATGGGGACGCCAGGGTTGCCCGTGATGAGGTCTTCAATATTCTGTGCTGGGGATTCTTCCCAGTAGGCGTCAATAATTGCTCCTCTTACTGCACCGTCCGGCGGGGCGATGTAGGCGGTGACAGTGTAGGCTTGGGTTCGAATTGAGATTTGTTTGATGGCGACCAGGCGTAGCGCGTCGGCTTTATGCGGGGTACTCATCGTGCAGGTGTTTTTGAGGGGGTGAATACGCAAGTTGGTGGCGTCCGGTACTTGGAGGTCCTTGGCTGCAGTTATCAGGGCCAGGCGAAGCTGGCGCGGTTGAAGGTTGAAGTTAAGTCCCCCGTTTGACCGAAAAACTACCCTGTAGGCATCCCCAGGCAACCGCGGCAGGCGTTGCGACCTTTGCGCCGCGAGACGCGTCGCGCGCAGCTGGGACGCTTCGTGTACTGAATCTTCAGGGCCTGAGCCGGTGGTGGCGTTGGCCTGGTCCTGGATTTTCGGTGCTCCTTTCTGACGAGCGGGTAAGCTCAGGATTAGGTTACAGTCCTTGGGATTGTAGTCCTTCTGGTTGATTGCCTCTCCGATCACGTGGACCTCCACGCTGTTGGTGTAGGGGAGGTCGAGCGGCTTAGGGTTAGCGCACAGTGGCGCGAGGCCTAGTGCGGCAGCTGATCGGCCAAGGGCGGTTTTCGGCTCGTGGGCCCACTTAGGGGGGACCGACGGCTAAGAAATTTGAATAGATGGTAGCGCTCACTTTTGCGGACGGTGCATTGAAGAGATGGGCACTGCGTGGGTTGAAATCCGGACGAAATCGCCGTGCTTGTACAGACCCGATGCGAAGCGCGTTCGCACTCGCCGGCCCCCTAACGGTCGCCCCGCATAAGACGCTGTTCTAGTGTTCACTGAGATGTCTGTGACAGGCGTAATTTCTTTTCCTTAAATCCAACTTTATTTCCCCTCCCTTGCGGCACGCTTCGGGTGTCCACCGAGATCTGTGAGGCATGCGTATGTTACTGTCATTAATAATAATAATAATTAGTTTTCGGGGAAAGGAATTGATGCAGTATCTGTCTCATATATATTTGGACGCCTGAACTGCGCCGTAAGGGAAGGGTTAAAGGAAGAAGTAAAAGTAGAAAGGAAGAAAGAGATGCTGTAGTGGAGGGCTCCGGAATAATTTCGACCACCTGGTGATCTTTAACGTGCTCTGACATCGCTCAGCACACGGACGCCTTAGAGTTCTGCCTCCATAAAAACGCAGCCGCAGCGGTCGGGTTCGAACCCTGGTACTCGAGATCAGTAGCCGATCGCCCTAACCACTGAGCCACCGCGGCAGGTTACTTTCGTTAAAACCAATTGTAATTTCATTTTTTTTCTTTCATGGGTGCGGTTCGAGTGTTCATCGATATATGTAAGAGAGGCGTCATTTCTTTTCTGGACCTCTAGCTTCATTCAAGGACAAGCTTGCCGCCCCTCTGACGGCCCGAAAAGCTAGCGCAGTGTTGGCTTCAGAAACCAGAGACAAGTGACAAGCCGGGAAACACACGTGGGGAGGAGGACCGTGCTTTGCATTGTTTGCAGGTGCCGTTATCATACATGATGCGGTTTGAACATCACACGAGGGCTTCGTATGACGTCAACCCCTTTCGGGGCAGCTGGAGACCCAATGTTTACTGGAACGCGTAGTTGAAGCTGTCGGCACCGCGCGTCGGAAACGTTCCTTCCCTTACGGCGTGGTTCGAGTGTTATGTTTCCTTTATGTTATGTTATGTTTATGTTTTCTTTCCATAAATTGTGCAACCGGCAATGCGTTGCGCCGAACGGATAATGGCGTTCCGTGCACTCTGGCAAAGCTGCAATACTCTGTCACGTCCCGCTCATAAGAGTAGTAGTAAGTGGTTTTATTAAAATAACAAGAAAGAAGAAAAACATTTTGCTAGCCCCGGCATCTGCCATCGATAATGAAGGACCTGAGCTGGTGCAGAGGAACTAAACCATAGAAGGCAGAATAGAGAAATAAGATGAAAGAGGTGATGAGACAGAAACAGAGAATAGGGGTAGATGTAATATAGACAAACTATTTACACAATAGAGACGTTTAGCAGAGCGGGCCAGCAGCCAGCGGAGCGGAGCGGACGATAGAGGGCGCCAGTGCGCATACGCAGAACGCTCAGGCGGCAAGCTGGTTTGCGGCGCTGCCCGCTTGCCTGCTCGTCTGGTCTTCCCAGAGGAGAGTGCCCAGCGAGTGAGCACCATCGAGGACTAACATGGCGGACTCCAGAGCGAACGTTGGCGCGTCGGCTTCATCGAGCGCAAGCACGCCGCCGGCAAGCAAAGAAGCCGCGGAAATGATTCAGCACGCAAAAAGATATTTCCCTTCAGCGGGAAGTGGCCGCTACAAGGCCATTCGGGGACGAGGTCAAGTGGGCGAGCTTGCGGCGTGCGGCTTTTGCTTGACTTGACCATCACAGTGCCAAGCGTTTTTTTTCTAACACGACATTCTTTATATTGGATTGTAAGGATTACTAATGTTTAAAAACATTCCAGAAACACAAATAATGCCTTTATTTAGCAATTTTTGTAGAGTAAAAGCAAGCGCATTACATGTTCGTTTTAGTGTAACTCCGCTCATTCACCGATAGGTGGGGCTGCACAGCGCACCGCGCTGCTACGCTCATTCGGGCGTTTTAGACCGCTAAAACTCATTACTCGCGCTACGTTCCGCTGGTGATCCGCTGGGGAACTACCGGCGGAGCGGAACGTAAATACGCTCAGCTAATAGTCTCTAATAAGAAATGTGTCCAGTTTGTAAGAAGCTAAAGAATCGGCGGCCTCATTGCCGGGGTTTCCAGAATTTGCGGCCAACCAGATTAGCGCTGTGCTGTAGGAAGAGGGTCGGGAGTTCCGGGTGAGTGTTTGGTAGGTGGCAGGGTAGACTCTGCTCCTTGCATAATTTAGCATTGCAGATTTTGAAGCACTGAATATATAGGTGACAGTGGAGCTGCCGAGTGCAAGCGCTATTTCTTCTGCTTCCTCTGGGTTAGATGCCTGGGGTAATTCTTTTATAATTGGCAGGGTATGCGGGGTGTACGCAACCGCTGTGGCTCCGTGCTGGTCGCATACAGCATCTACACATATGGCGTTCAGCTCATTGCCGTATTGTTCAGGGCCACTTCCCAGGCTTTCCGTCGCTCGCGGTTTCGGTCGGGCTGCCTGTTACGATGAAGTGGTCGAATGCGTAGCCTTTAACGAATTTCTTTGGGCAGTGCTCTTAGCAAGTTATGATTAATGGCGATGCGAATTTGGAGCTTAGAAGAAGAGAGAAAAGTGGTGGAGGAAAGGCAGGATGTTTAGACAAAATAATGTACTGGTTGTCTACCCTGCACTGGAGGAGAGGGATGAGGGGGGCGTAGAAGAATAAGAAGAAGCGCCGCAATGTGTATTTTAGAGAGTATATGCCTATCGGTAGGGGTGCTTGCTAGGAACAGATATTTGGCTTGTAAATGCGCTTCGGTTAATTCTTGTATAGTGTTATGCACACCTAACTCTGCCAGGCGTTCGTTGGTGGTTTTGGGCAGGTAGAGCGCTGCCTGATTATAGAGTTTGTTGTTCAGTTACATTGAGTTTGAGCTATGGGGCCGAATGCAGTACTCTACTCATACTAGTAGCTTGTGCCGCTCGCAGAGTATCCGCTTCCCTTAGTCCTAGAGCATTACCTGTGACTCTACGTATTATCTGCGTGGTAGCTGCTAGCGTGCTCGTTAACCGTTCGATAGCTTAAGTATTTTTCCAATCTTCTTCGAGGTAGAGGCCCAGGAAGCGCATGGCTCGCACCTGTGGGAACTCTCTGCCCTGTACGCAGATTCTGCTTTCCTTTATGCAGAATACCCTTGTAATCTGATTCACTCACTCACTCACTACAAAACATGACTGACGAGTTAGACACGCAGAGCAGTGTTGTAGGTGCTAAAATGCAGAAAAGCAAAGTAATGTTCAACGGCCTCGGAAGAGAACTGTAGTTTACAATTGGTAACAAGGTGAGTAAGTGTTGAGGGAATAACTTTCCTTGAAGTTGCGAGGCAAATGTTAACTGCGACACATCGATGAAGTGTCACATCGCGGCGGGTAAAAAATCATTTTCATGAATTAGTCACCTGTGAAACAGAGACTTAGGACTTGGGAAACTTTATGCCCTTTAGAAGGCCGGTGGGTAACCGGTAGCAGTGGGGATCGAAACCCACAATTCCCCCAATCAAGGAGGCTACTTAAACCACTACGTCCATTCACATCCTTCTAGCCATGTGAGTGTTTCCTACAAACGATAAAGAAAAAAAGATTGTTTCCTACAAAGGCAAAGTAACGAGTACAAAGTGGTTAGTTTAGGGACAATTACTGCTATGTATATTACAACGCAGCGAAATACGTGAAAACTCTTCAGAATTCTCCCAGGTTGGCAACCTTGGCGCAGAACTGATTCGTTGGCTAATTTTCTGTAAATGGTCGACCTACTTCCTCACGTTGCTAAAACCGCTTTTTATTAATCACAATAAAAGTTCTGCTGGAATTCTAGCAGTCGCAAAACAGATTACACCCTTATAGCTGGTTTCGCTTCGTTTCCTTGAAAAGGACAGTCTAGTTTCAACATGATGATTCATTTTGTTTGCAACAATTAGACCCTTTTCAAGCACTAATAAAGTAACAAAGATTCAGGGGGCACTTGGTTGACCTAAAGTGCGCTGAGGCGAAATTCTTTAGCGCGGTGTGGCTGCATTTCTCGCTGATGTGTAAAGATGTGTATTAAATGCTACACAATTGCTCGCTCACGACACTTTTGCTGACGTTCGTTAGTGCGCGCACACTTGATTGATGGAGAAGCAGAGCGTTTAGGCGCCACCCTCCCAGGTCGGCGTTCAGGATGAGTCTTGCAAAATTGCCTGGGGAGCGCTCCTTTCGAATGATGGTGGTGCTACTCAATGACGTCACGCGCATGCGCAGTAGGCTGAAGCGCAGGTGGATTTTCTGCTGGGAACTGGCGCATGCGCACTGCATTATCGTATACTAAGTTCCCAGTTACGACATACTACACCAACCGCTAGTATTACTAATTATTTAATAATCTACTAATCAACCATCTCCAAATAACTAAATATTAGTTATTCAGTTACTAACTTCTAATTACTGTTCAACTGTGACGATATTTGTGTGCTTATGTGGGGCAATGCGAAAGCATGTGTTTAGATGAAAGGACGCAGTGGCTCTCAGATCTCAAAATCTCGATGGACACCTCAACCGCACTTGATTGACAGTTGTATTGTGACACCTTTCTGCGAACATCCCCGCTGGCGATTCATGAGCCTGTAAAGGCTTTGGCCTTATTAATTCCGAATAACTGTCCTGCTACGGACATTCTGCTCTGTGCTCATTGCGAAATTATAGACACTACTAATTAGTTCCCTATGTGGTCATTCTCTCTGAAACATCCCAGGCCCAAAAAGCGACCATCAGCAATTTTGTTGAAAAAAATTCATATAATTGTCGATAATGTGGATACTGTTTTTCTAAAGTATTTTATCGGAAAAAATTCTCAATCGTAAGCGCCTTCCGAAGTTTTCGCGAACACGCGGAAGTTGCTTGCAGGTAAATATTTTTCAATCAGGTGGGAAAGAAGAATAAATAATAAATTCTATTTTATATTTCATTTCTTTTTATTTTCATAAATGCCCCAAGACTGGAGTATTACAAAAGGAGTGGGAACTAATAATAAAAAAGCATTCTTACAATTGCACATAATTTTTTACATTTTCAATGAACTTGGATGAACAGGTGATGGTGGCTATGTCGCCTGGAAGGCCGTTCCAGTCAGCAGCTGTGGGCGAAAAAAAGGAATTAGCAAAGGTGACAGTGCCGGAGAGTGGACGGGCCACATGAAAATGATGACTGGTACGGCGCGATAAGCGTGGTGGGGGAGAAAGTATATAAGGAGCGGTGCACATAGGACTATGGAAGATTTTATGAAATAACGATAAGCTGGTAGTGGGACGACGCAGTGATAAGGACGGTAAACCGGATGCCGGTATCAATGCGGAAACGCTAATGTCATAAGCATAGGATGCGTGAATGAACCTGGCTGCGTGGTTTTGAACGGACTCAAGAGAATTAATGAGATAAGCTTGATGGGGATTCCAAACGAACGATTTATATGCTAGTAACTTTACATGTTGGGGAGCGTAATAATGATGACGTTTTAAGAATCCTAAGGTTCTGTTTGCTTATGATATTGTGTTAGTGACATGCAAACTCCAGGAAAGATCACTAGAAAGTGTACGCCTAAATACTAGCAGGACTGAACTTGTTTCTATGGACAAATCAGAGATTAAATAGAAACGAATAAGAGGATTATGACGGCGGTGGACAGATAAAAGATTACACTTATGAAGGCTGAGTTCCATTAGCCATTGGTTGTACCAGTTCTGGACGGCATTAAGATCACTTTTAAGAGATGCTTGGTTAGCGGGCTTAGAAACCGCACGATAAATTACACAGTCGTCAGCAAACATACGTATATTAGAGGTGGCTTTTGATGGGAAATCATTAACATATATTAGGAAAAGTAGCGGGCCGAGTATAGACCACTGAGGAACATCTGAGGTTACCGAAAGAGAGTTAGAGTTTTTGTTGTTATAAGAAACAAATTGGGAGTAATTAGATAGGAAGGCTTCGATCCATTTCATTATGTAGGGGTGAAAATTTAACCTAGAAAGTTTTGTCAGTAAGCGTTTATGGGGTACTTTATAGAAGCCTTTGGCAAAATGCAAAAACATTACGTCGGTCTGTTGAATGGAATCAAGGTTTATGAGCAGATCATGCAAGAAAGTTGCCAGTTGCGTCTCGTCGGAGTAGCCCCTGCGATATTCATGCTGTGCCGGGTGAAAAATATGTTAGAGTCAAGGAAGGCCATGATATGGGTATAAATGACGTGCTCCATGTTTTTACAGGGTACGCTAGTTAGGGAAATGGGGCGGAAATTTAAGGGCGAATTTTTGTGACCTGATTTCTAGACTGAAACGACCTTCCCACATTTCCAATCCTTATGCAGTTGGCCAGTGAGAAGTGACTGCGTAAATAACAACGACAAGACGCACATGTGTGTTTTGTGTTTTTTTAGTATTTTGGTGTTGATGTTGTCGATGCTGGCGGAGAGTGAAAGCTTCATTTTTATATTATTGATGAGATTCCTGTTGTAGAGAATATAAGCAGAGGCATAGGTTACATATAGATGTCGGTTCTGAAGGAAGTGACATGCTAGCTTCTTTCGTAAACACAGATGAAAAGGGCTCTCTAAATATATTGGCGCAGTCTGTATCTGAGATGGGTTCACCTGAAGCATCGGCAAAGGAAGTGTTGCGTGTGTGCTGTGGGTTGATGACTTGCCAGAATTTACGGGGGTTAGTTATCAGCATTTTAGGCAAATGGGACTGAAAAAAGCATGCTTGGTTTCACGAGTTTTTTTTATGTACGCTTTTTCTGCCACATATTATTTATTCCAAGCGTTCTCACAGGGATGCAATTTCGTTGAGCGGAAAAGGCGTTTCTTTTTGTTTTCCAGAGGTTTTAGACAACTATTGAACCATGGGTTTCGCGGACTGTTTCGTATGACTACTTTAGGAATAAATTTGTCTATCAATTTTTCAATTTTCTTTTTTAATAATGACCAGTTTTCGTGAACCATTCTTTGATGGAAGTTAGGTTCAACAAGGGCCCGGGAGGCGCCAAGTTCGTTATTAATAGCAGCATAGTTTCCCTGATCATATAATCTGATGGTTTGTCTATTGTTTGCACTGGGAAACGGTTTAATGGTGAGGCATGCATGTATTCTTTTGTGATCACTTACTCCTTGATGATACGTGATGGAATGAACATATTCTAGATGATCGGGTAATATTAGATCTAGAGTATTAGCGCCGTGTTTTGTTACACGCGTTGGCTCAGATATTATATGTACCAGATTGAAATTAAGGCAGACATCAAGAAATTTATTAGCTTCATTGCTGCCTGTAGCGGTTAGATTTGTCCCATATGCATCGTTCTTTGATGCAACGTCATTAGTGCCTCTATATAAAATTTTGCTGCTTTTTCTCGGTACAATAAACAAGAATTGAGTGTTTCGGAATTTTTATTATAAACGTCGTTCATGCTTCAGTCACGATAAACTTTTTCGCAGTTCAGTTAGTAGTAGAGTTGATGCCAAAAATATTTTGAACTTCTTTAAAGGGTATTTTTCAAGATAATCAGTCCTAAAGTGAGCAAAAAGTAATGCTTTTCTTAGATTGAGGCCTAAGTTAAGCCTAAATCCCCTCGAGATACCAAAACTTGAGATAACTCAGTAAATACACACACTTATTAGCTTGCGATCCACAATGTTTTGATCGAGTAAATTTTGTCTGAGGAGAGAAAAAAAATTTTCAATTTCACTACCAGTGTCAAAGGTCGGCACTGCCGAAATGCACTTTCTATGCATCACACGTGCGCGGCATCGACCGTTTCTTTTTTGCACTCATGTTTACTTTAGGTCTTTGCCAAGCAAACACGTTCTCCGTCAGTTTATGCCAGTAAAAATCTATAGTGAACGTGGTAATTTCCTCAGTTTGACAATAATTTTTGGCCTCAGCGTGGCCAGATAAACGAATAAAACAACGATGGGACGCCTATTGTGTGATAGTTAATCGGAAGCGTTGCAGAGGCAGTAGGACGACATGGTCATTTCTGCTGTGCTGTTTTAAAACAGAATGAAAAGATGGCTTGAACGGGCTCATGGACACTTAAAGCAGTAGGCTATAACCTGCAAATAAGAAATGTCGCTACATTCTTGTTCTCTGCCGTTTGTTTTCTCATCCCCTCATTTGTTCAACATTTGAATTTTTCGTTTCAGCATGAAGCCATCTGTATGTTCACGTCTCTTTCTTGACGTGAATTTCTTGGACGTTTGAGATTGATGTCATGCCAACATGATGTGCTGAAGACGTCCCTGGCCTCAAGTAGTGGAACTGTTGCGTTCCTTTCACTGTGGTTGCCATTGCGAGTCTGGAAGCCAGTTCTATACTTTTTTCTTGTATTTCTGCGTTGGGCACCCAGAACAGTAACTCCTTTCACATTATCTTTTGTCCAGGTAGGTAAACAGGTCCCCTTGTGATGTAATTTGATCCTGATATGGCCTCTGGATTCTTGCTTTTGACGCGAAACGTTTCAGTGTGCAGCCGACACCATCGCATGAAATTCTTCCGTGTGAAGTAGCGTATAAATTCCAATCTGCCAAAAGTCTGTGATCTTGTTCGTGATAGCAGAGATTCATAAAGCTCTTTTTATTCTTATACTGTAATGCAGCTCTATCAGAAAAATAGTCAATTTTTTTACAGAATTGTAATTTATTACAATGCTATTATAGCAAAACCAAAACACGGCAATAGCACCCAAATTTTTAGATGCGATGCGTAGGTCTTACGCAGCGAAATCACAGTTGGGCAGTGACGACCATTGACATTGGTAGGGAACTTCAAAAATTTTTTCTCGCGTTAGACAAAATTTACTCGTACAAAGCACTGTGGATTGCAAGTTATTATGTGTATGTGTTTACTGAGTAATCTCTAGTATTTTTATCTCGAGGGCTTTTATGCTTAATTTAGGTCTACATCTAAGAAAAGCATCACTTCTTGCCAGCTTTGGGACTGATTTTTCTAAACATACTCGATAAAAAAGTTCAAATTACTTTTGGGCTGCAACTCTACCACCAAGTGAACTGTGAAAAAATTTATTGTGACTAAAACGTAAAGAAAGTTTATAATAAAAACTCTGAAAACAGCCAAATTTTGCTTTTTTATTGTACTGAAAAAAGCAGCAAAGTATTATAAGGGGGCACTAATGGCGTTGCATCTAAGAACGGTGCATACGCGGATATATAAAATAGAATTTGTTATTCAATCTGCTTTCACACCTGATTTAAACATATTGACCTGCAAGCGACTTTCGCGTGCTCGAGAAAACTTCGAAAGGCACTTACGTGAGAAAGAAATAATTTTCCGTAAAGATGCGTTATAGAAACGGTATTTACATAATCGACCTGTACCTGAATTTTTTCAACGAAATCGGTGATGGTCGCATTTTGGGCCTGGGATGTTTCCCATGGAATGACCCTAATTACTGCCAGACTCTGAACTCACGCCTCATGATTGTAAAACAAAACACACGAAAGCGATATCCAGGCCATGGGAGACATTTTAATGGCCTCATTACCTCTTGCTTTGCTTCTGAACGTACAACGACAGGACCTTTTTTATAGTTAGCTTGCGCCTCTAATAAAAGGGCTTAGAATTTCTTCAAGCTATTCTTTTACTGTTTCGCCCCTTTAGGACGTTTGCATGAAACTCTTATTTAAATGCCTAATATATTGCATGCAAAGAACACATCTCCGAACTGTTACAATTTTTCAGCAAAGTCTGGTTTGTTCATGTGGGCGTAGAAAAAAATTCAATGATTGGCGAATGCGAAGTCAAACAAAGACCGTTAGCTAAGTTGTTTTCTCCTATGCTTTCGAAAAATTCGAATATCAACATCTACATCACGAAACGACGATTCGTTTTGTACCACACGCAACTCTCTGCGACCACTGGTTCGCTCTCGAAGGCCATCCCAATGTCCCCCTTTACATTTTCGAGGACCAAAGGCCGTCAATACGAATCTCCAATGCACACCAGGCTTCAACTTCATTAAACCTTTGAGCGCCGATTTCTGCCAATTCGTTTGCCACCGCTCTGAACACCTGCGCCAACGGGTGGGCCACAATTGTGTCACCAATGGGGACACCAAGTGACACAGGTCTCGGAACCCGCTCAGACGGTGCACACACACACACACACACACACACACACACACACACACACACACACACACACACACACACACACACACACACACACACACACACACACACACACACACACACACACACACACACACACACACACACACACACACACACACACACACACACACACACACACACACACACACACACACACACACACACACACACACACACACACACACACACACACACACACACATATATATATATATATATATATATATATATATATATATATATATATATATATATATATATATATATATATATATATATTGGCACGCCAGTATGGGAGATAGATCTTGCCGTTGGCGCGACGACAGCGCGCGCGCGGTCACAACAGCCAGGGTTCTTGTTCCTTAAACATTTACGGATACCTCAGAATACATAGCTAGGAAAGAGTCCGAAAACGGTAATTTTGATGGATGCTACTGAAGGTATGACGAAACGACATTTTGCCAAGAATGTTTTCCCGTCACAATGCAGCGGAAATGATCTCTGATCAATGTCTCTGGGCAGC
This sequence comes from Amblyomma americanum, assembly GCA_030143305.2. Classification (NCBI taxonomy): domain Eukaryota; kingdom Metazoa; phylum Arthropoda; class Arachnida; order Ixodida; family Ixodidae; genus Amblyomma; species Amblyomma americanum. The sequence goes on from JARKHS020006523.1 coordinate 11,504, forward strand.
ATTGAACCGGAAATCAGTGGAAATACGTCAAAGGCGTTTAGGTACGTCGACGATTACATTATCATTTCGCACAAAAACACTTTCAACCGCCTACTTGTAAACATACTAAAGTTGTTCAAGGAATGATCATTCGGCCTCAGTATCACCTTTGAAATTCCCGAGGGCAACATGCTAGAGTTTCTTCACTTATGTTTTGACTTTCATATAATCCGAGGTCTGCCAAACCAACACTTCATTTAAGCTCAGGACACTCAAAACTGGTCAATAATGGCATAACCTAGTCCTTCATTACAATGGCACTATTCAAGACCTGCTATTTATGGTAAACAAAAAACCTTGACGAGCAGATCTCCCGGCAGGTGACCGCTGGCTATCTTCATTACGTCATTCCCGGGGCATGCGAGAAGATGGTTCCAAAGATAAAAAACCCAAACGGCCAATCTAAGAAAAGCCGGCAAGGAGGTTGCTGCTCTAACTTATATTTACCGCACGTCTGGTTGCCTCAAGAAGGTCGCAGCACGTAATAATGCTGACGTTGCTTTTGGAGCGCCAAAAACGCTCACCAGAATTTCTCGCGCGGTAGAGGATAGGGCCAAACAACAAGACGCTCGTGAACGCAATGAGTGTTGCATTACAAATGCAAATCCTTCGTTTGCATGCCATCGAAACGTGCAGCACATGATTCCTGCCACTTGCGTGGCTGTGTATGGCGGTCAAACAGGTCGCTGCATCAACACTCGCATCACAGAGCACCGTACAGCATTAGAAAATGGCACGTGTACGCACCTTGTACGTCATGTACAAAAGCGATACGAACAAAACAAATCCTGCCGATCTCAACTGTAGCGAACTACGATACTCTTAGTGCATCGCGATCAGAAGACAAGAAAGGTTGTGGAGGACTGCCGTATTGCCAAGACAGAAGGTTCTGTCAGTGAACAATCTGCTCTGCTATCGTGGAAAGAACTTGCATTTTTGGGCAGTAAAGGCTATTCATCTGTTCTTTTCTGTGTTTTTCTTTTGCGGTCTATTTTTCTGTTTTCTTTATGTGGCGTTTTTCCTGACTCCTATTTATTATGAGCGTCGAACTGAAACGCTTTTGTCGCTAGTAAGCGCTTGTCGTGTGTTGCCTTACATCCGTTTGGTTGTCTTTTTGCACTTTAGTATCGACGAGAATCTATTTCAACATGCCAAACTTTTCGCCATACTTGAGGAGAAAGAAGATGCCATAATCTCCTCACCCCCATGTCTTGCTGCTTCTGCGATTGTATTTCAATGAATAAGTACAAATGCATTGATTGGGTCCCGATATAATGAGATGCTGTACTTAAAACTATTTTGTAAATATCGCCGGCCTGCCCAAAACATTTATTTCTCGTAGGTCATAAAAACATATTGTCGCAAATACCACAGCTGTATTTGCATACCTGTTGCTAATGGAGAATTGGTCCAGGTTCGGCTGCAGCGGGTGTTTTCACCGCATTGCTCGTCAGCGATCATATGACTTAGAGCGGGCTCACCGTTTCACGCGCACGCAGACCACAACAACGATGAAGGAGACAAAGGTGCTTCGAAGACGAAGATGGATGGCTCGCTGGGCCACCGTGAGGCAAACAACACTTCGACAACAGTTGCATCATGAGCACAATGAAATGAACTTTAGTTGCTCTCCTTAAGCTCTCCTCGCATGTCGATCATCGAAAACATCGGCATGAGTGCAGCGAGGTTATCGACATATACTAATTAAGAAAAATGAAGGTAGCAATATACATTTCTACAGATTTTAGCAAGCCGCAACTTATTCCGCTTTTAGAAATAAGTTTAGAAAAAAATGTGATTGCAAGCGTGTTGCTGCAACTGCACAGGGCAGTGAAACGGGGTCGTAACAATACAAATGATTAATAGGGAACGCGTGAATGTAGGTGAACTCTGATCAGGGCGCTGACTGCGCGTAGAGGGAGAAGGAACTGGAGAAGAGGACGGAAAGAGAAAAGGCAAAGAATATTGGTGGTTTTGTTAGCCTTAAATGTCGGGCTTTTTACCTTTAGCATATTTTAGGTAAGAAAAGCAGCGAAAACTTAAATAGGTTTGGTTCGTGCGTTGTCATTCTCATTGCTGTTGCAAGCCGTCTGGAAATAATTATAAGCAATGAAAGGAGCTCGCCCAGTACCCATGTGGCGATGCCGGAATGTCTATGCGATATTTCACAGTACTTTCTTTGAACTTTTCTTCAGGACTCGAAACTGAGTGCATGAAGCGGAGAGCGCTCGTAGGTCTTCCAATTTCTTGGTTTTCGGCACCCAGTCATGTTAAAGGAAGCAGAAATGAAATTAACTCATTTGTGGAGTTCATTTACCTTCCACAAAAACTACACAATTCTTTGGAATTAAAAACGAAAGCAAAAATAGGCTTAGGCATTATGAATGTAACTCATCCTAGTAATTTGTCTTCTCTAGCAAAAGCTTCTGTTGGAATATTCCAGTATTGCTACCAGAGCGTTGATGTGAAAATTGCCACCGATGAATAAGCATTTTGCGGTAAGGGCGTGCAGAAGACAAAAAGGTAAGCACTACTTATTTACTTTTTTTTATACATGCATGGCGAAGATTGCCGCTCACGAGAGGTCTCTGTGGAATCCATACATGCCTCATTTGCGCAGAACAACTCTTCATTATCCTGTATTAACCACACCAAATTATTCGCACTGAGGAGCACCTGCGTGCTCTGCTGTTGTACGCATGAAGCTATATATCTTTTGAAGAGAGTCAGATTGCATAGCGATAATAAGGTGTAATTTTATGTGTTTGTAGTCTACTAAGCAAGGATAAAGGTTCAAGTAGAGCCAGTGCATCAGAGTAGTAAAAAAAAATATTTATTTTTCGTGTCACGCAAAAATTGGCGTTGGTTCCGTTAATTTATATATAGCCACCACCAGCCGACCTCCATGTGACGCCAGTTTTTCCGACATTCGTATCAAAATCCGCGATGCAACCCTTTGTCGGACAGCGTTCCGGGTGGGGGTCTACAATGTCTCGTTGCGTATTGCTTATATGTGCTAGTCAAGTTAGGCGCTAGCTTGCGACAGGGATAGGAACCCATGACATACTGACCTTGAATTGTATGCCAATGCAGCCTTGCGCATCTGAACTGACATGCAGCCATTCGTTCTACAGCGTTCCGAGTGATGTCATACACGGCCAGGAATAGTAATTCTTTCGCATTCCCAAAGCAGGCAGAATGGAGAAATGAAATGAAAGAGGTGAGGGGACAGGAATAGAGGACAGGGGGAGAAGTTATATGTACAAACTATTTACACAATTAGAAATGTGTCCAGTTGTGGGCGTGATTAGTTCATTTTAGAGGAATTAAATCACACACGCGCACAGCACTGTGTTGGTTACAACTGGAGTGGGGCGTCCAGTTATTAATCGTTCAAGGTAGAACTCGCGGAGCGTTCGGTCACTGCGTGTAACTACCTGACGGAGAACAGACGGGACGTCAAGCCCGTGTGTTCGAGGAATGCACAGAGGCTCACCAAAGTTCACTCACGAGTGCGCGCACTGCCCTGCGGCCACAATAGCGTCTTGATGGAGTCTGGTAGTTTGCCCTGCGCTCCATAGGCCGCGAGCATATCGCGACGAGCATCGGCGAACGCGGAACAGCGAAGCAGCAGGTATTCTAGTGTTTCCACTACACCGCATCCGTCACACACATCACTCGTCGCGATTCCGTGACGCACCCGTCATTCCCCGGGCCACACGCAGCCAATGCGCGCGCGGAGGATCATTGCACGTTGTGACCGTGTAAGTGCGCGACAGCCGGTGACACTGTCGATGCGCTCACCTCCCGCGATGCGTGGGTCGGGGTGCTGCTTTCGGAGATGGTCGTGGATGGCCGCACGGACGTCCTCCAGCGCAAGGGGCGGATCGCTGGCAGGTAGCTGGTGTGCAGCGGTCGTGAGGTCGTCAGCTTCTTCGTTGCCGGCGATGCCGCAGTGACCGGGCACCCACTGTGCACGCACGCCACAACCTCTCTGCGCGAGGCGCACGATGCGCGAGCGAATTTCCCGCACTAATGGGGTACCGCGGCTGTTAGATTGCAGGCGGCTGAGGGCGGCGCGGGAGTCGCACAGCAGAGCACTCCTGGGCGGCGGAGGGCCGAGGGTGAGCAGCAGGCGATCAACTCCGCCGTGGTGGAGGAGCCGAGGAAGGCTGCGTGTTGCTGGCTGTGCATTCGCAGGGCGGGGATGGTGGCCGCCGCAGCAAGGGAGCAGCTGTCGCGGGCCACTGAGCCGTCGGTGTACACGAGGAGATGGTCCTGGAGCTCCTCGTGTATGACGGCTCTGGCCAGCTGCTGCACCGCACAGCGGGGTGTGCTCCGCTTTCCCGCAATGCCGACGATCTCTCGCTGTACCTCCGAGGCAGCAGGCCAGGGCGCGCAGGAGCCGTAGGGGGGGTGGGCCTTGGGTCAATTGCTCATACTGGAGCAGCGCCGCGCCCGTTCGTGAGCGCGGGTGCGAGCGCATACGCTGCAGCAGCGAGCCGCCGTCCGGTGCGCGGTGAAGCCTGTCGATGTGATTCAAATGCCCTGCGCGCTGCTTGGAGCTCAAGGGGCCACGCTCCTGCCTCGGCCAACGTTGCGGCGCACTGAGAGTTTTTGGGCAAGCCTAGGCACACGCGCAGAGACTTGCGCTGCTGAAGGTTGAGTTTCGTCCAGCACGGCTTGCGCACCGTGACGAGCGGCAGCGCATAGAGCACCACCCCAAAGCTGCGGCATTGTATAGACGCAGCGCGGCTTGCTGGGAGATGCCCTGGCCTCGAGCGGTGAGCTTGTTCACGGCGACGGTGATCCTCTTCATCTGCAGACAGGCCTTGGTCGCCGCGGGGCGGAAGGAAAGGCGCCAGTGGATGGCCAGGTTAAGGTACCGCACCGATTTACGCCAAGGAATCGGAGTCCCGTCCAGTGATAATTTCAGTTTTCCGACGTGCCCTTGTGGATAGAGAGAATTTTAAAGTCCACTATACTTGTTTGGTATATGAGACGGCCGTGGAAGTGATGGTAAGCGCCCTGTCGATTTTCGTCGAAAACTTCCCGGGAGGACGCGATGTGGACTCCATTGCGGTCACGGACAACGAAGGCGATTTGTTCAACAGCATCGAAGATTGACCAGTCAGTCAGCATTTACGCATTCCGCACTGTACTGGACTTAGTTCAGCTGAAAAGCGTACCGCCTTTAAGAGGCGTGTTTCGACTGTAAATAAAAGAGTGGCCTCGTGCTTTGCGCGCAGAAAGAAATTTTAATGCAAGTGTCGATCGTGAAGCCTTGTTTAAGCTAGTATGTTTCTAAGCTATAGGTTCCTTTGCTGACTGGTCGTAACTGCTGTGCATTTTTCATACGGTCGAGAACCTTTTAATTCATTCTTCCAGAACGATTGTGTCGTCTCAGTGCATGTTTGTGTTGACCTCTAGCGCCATGTATTCGGTGCCTAATCAACCTTGCGCATACAACCGTGCATAACTTTAGAAACCACTGTTCGCTATCCTGTCTACTTAAGTGACGTTGTCCATCGAATCATTTTTCAGGGCAAAAAACTTGTTTACCAATATGGCTGCTTCTGTGCAGCAAATTGATTTAGCGGCTTGCTCAGGGCGTTTGATGCACGGCGCACAGTGGAAAAAAATGCACAATCATTGCATTTGCTTCATGATGTGGTTGATATGAAAACACTATTAGATCAGTACGAAGTCAGTGAATATTTCCACTATTGAAAGAAATCAGGCTTGTGGATTGCACCAGAAAAGAGAGCCTTTTTTTTCTTTAAGAGAAACTGGTTCTAATTCTGGTATACTATGCATCTTGCCATACATCTTTCAGTACCAGAAGTGGCGACTTCAGGAATAAAGTTGTTTGTTCGAGAAAATGCAGTGATTGTTGCTTAATGCTTTTTTATGTTGTAACACACATGTCAAGCAAAAACAAGATGCTTTTTGGCGTGCAGCAGTTCTTTCAGTGTAACTGACTATTGGCATGAAGTGCAGATTGTTATGAAAAAAACGCCCTGATGTTGCCACAAGCAGCTGGCGAAATGATATTGTGCGTGCTGAAATTGGCATGCCTTATATCGCAGACTCAGATACGGTGCCGTCATGTGGAACTGTCATTCATTTGCGTTTGACATTTTGCTTCCCACGAAGCATACTGTAAAATGCTCTTTTGCATTCCCAGTATTCATATTGAGATTAGCTTATGCAGTGGCAGGTTGTAGCCCTTTCAAAACAATAAAAGCTTTCTTTTCTTTTAACTGTGAGTTCACTTGTATAATGTAGGTTTAGCGCAGATATATGGTTAAGTTTGCATGACTGTCAGGAAAAACTTGTCTTTTACGTAACATAAGATGTGTAAAGGACTTGTCGGCCTAGTTGGTGTTGCATAATGTAAAGAAATTGAAAGAAGACTCCAATTTGTTAATCATCATACCTGTCTCCTTCTTTGTTTTTGTCTCTGCGCCAATTTAGTTACGAGATGTGTAAAGGCTGGAAGTTTTAAGCGAAAGCAAAGAAACTAAGTCTCCTTCTTTGTCTTTTGTCTCTGTTTTTGCGGTAACTTAGTTACGAGATGTGTAAAGGCTGAAAATATTAAGGGAAAGCACAGAAACTAAGTCTGCTCCACCAGAAGACGCCGTTCAAACTGCGGGACGCGCGACCATTCAAGCTCCGGAACGCGGGGCCGTTCGAGCTACGGGACGCGGGACCATTCGAGCTCCGGGACCCGAGGGAGCTCCGGCTCCAGAAGCAGAGGGCGTTCCAGCTCGTAGTTCTGGTCGGACTCTCCCAGCTCCGCATACGGCATCCGAGACCCCAAGAACTCATCGCGCCCACCCGTGCGAAGAGGCAGCCCGAGGGGCAACCATAATGTGGTAAGCTTCCCTAGCGAAGCATCCCAGGCAGAAAATAAGAAAGATAAAAGATTACATGGTTTGGAAAAAGAAAACAGAGAAATTAAGGAAGTACTCCACGCGCTAATTCGAGAACTTCAAACTCTTCAAAACGAAAAGGGTGCCCCTCCCCCCAAGAAGCATGTACCACAGAAACAAACATAAATACACCCGCAGCACGTCAGGCTGCGGTCGCGAAGCCTAAGCCGATAGAAGAAAAGAAGGAGAAAGTGATCTCTGAACCAGTTAAGTCACCCCCGCGGAAACGCAAGGGGGGCGAAACGGATCCGTTGGTGGCACTAGAAAGGAGATTAGACGCCAAGAATGAGGCGCGATTTGATAAAATCGAGACCCTCTCACCCAGCTGATGGGTGCGGTTAATCAGCTACAAGCTCAAATGCAAATACAACGGAACTCATTGGACGAAAGGATAACAAAATTGGAAGACGCAGTGCATAAACCTTATTTATAGACGCGTTTAAAAGAAACATTCAACAGTATGCCATTGGAACTGCCGCGGTTTCCAACGCAAACGAGCTCTCGTGCAATAGCACCTAGAGCAGAGTAATGAAAAGCCTCTAGCCATAGCCCTCCAAGAAACGGAAAAGGGCATGACTAAAATGACAAGATATCAGAGATTTCACAGTGACCGAGGAGAAAAATTCGAGTTACTACGCTAATTAAAAGAAACATTGCGGCTATCGAACACGAAATAAACTGCCGCGATATCCAGGCCGTTTTAGTCAAAATACTCAGAGGTCGCAAAGAAGGACCCAGTATTTACCTCCTAAATTTATACAGCACCTCCCAGCAGAAAAAGGTGCTTTGTCACGCAGTCTTCCGCAAAGCCATAAAGGCAGCAAGGACTAACCCAGTGGTGATAGTTGGAGATTTTAACGAAGCCCACCAAGAATAGGGCTACAACAGACAGGACCCAAAGGGGATGCGATTATGGGAGGACATAAAGGAACTAGGTCTTACTCTACAAATTAACCCTTGTTGTGCATCCAGAGCTGGAGATAGCGTCTGTACAGACACCACCCCAGACCTTACCCTTAGCAAAAACGATAGAGAAATCAACTGGAACAACACAGAACTCAACTTTGGGAGCGATCATTTCATCTTAGCGCTAACTCTCGGTAAGGGCGTTAAGAAGCGCTGCCTAAAGAAACCCAAACCGACTGAATGGGACAAATTTAGGCAAATTAGAGAGGAAAATAAAACAGGAGAACAGATCCGAAGCATAGACGAATGGGCAGAGGCGCTAAAGAAACACGCCGATAAAGCCACCACAGTCGTACAATAGGATGATGCGCCAGTGATAGCCGGCAACAAGCTCCTCCTTATGTGGGAAGGAAAGCGTAGCATGGAGAAATGACTGCGCTCACAAAGATGGAAATGAAGCTCCGACGTAGAATACCTAGACATAACAAAGAGATTGAGGACCACGCAATCAAGCTTTGTGAACAGAATTCGGGCAGCAGATGAGACGAAATGGAGGATAGCATGAGTCTCTCCAAGACATGGAATCTATTAAGACACCTGCTAGATCCAGATAATTCGAAAACCCAAGCAAGAATACGAAAAGCGAAGGTCAGACAAGCGTTCGAAGGGACAGACACGGATCTCATGGCAAAGTTAGTGGACCTTTGCAATGGCAACACGCAGACCTCCGTCCTCCCGGGCTACGAGGGCCCTGCAAACGAGGTCCTAGAAGCACCGAATTCGGAAGCAGAGGTCCGCGCCGAAATGTGTACTAAGTCTAAAAACCAAACCGGCTCGAAGCCGAACGGGACTACTATCTAAATCTGAGATAAAAAGTATATCCAGGAAGTATAAGACAAAGGCTGCCTCCCGCAACAGTGGAAAATGACAAATATAGCCCTTATCTGCAAGCCAGGCAAACACCTGGAACTGGAAAGCTTGTAACCCAATTCCTTAACATCATGTATAGGGAAGGTAATGGAACGCGTAATCCAGACTAGCATGCTTTATAGATCAAAACGATTTCCAGCCGCAAGAAATTGTTGGGTTCCGGCTCGGGCCGTGCACACAGGACGTGGCGCTCCATCTAGAACACGACATCATAGAATCTAGAACCAAAGATGCAAAGGTGATATTAGGCCTAGATCTGACCAAAGCCATTGATAATGTAAAACAAGCAGCGATTCTCACTGGCCTCCAAGAAATTAGGGTTGGAAAGGAAACATGAATACAAAAAAGGATTTCCTATTAGACAGAACAATATAATAATCGTTTTTTGGGGGGGGAAGGAAATGGCGCAGTATCTGTCTCATATATCTTTGGACACCTGAACTGCGTCGTAACAGAAGAAATAAGGGAGGGACTCAGACAAGAAAGGAAGAAAGAGGTGTAGCAGTGGAGGGCTCCGGAATAATTTCGGCCACCTGAGGATCTTTAGCCTGCACTGACATCGCACAGCACACGGGCGCCTTAGCGTTCTGCCTCCATAAAAACGCCGCCGCCGCGGTCGGGTTCGAACCCGGGAACTCCGGATCAGTAGCCGAGCGCCCTAACCACTGAGCCACCGCGATGGCTAGACAGAACAACCAAAATTAATTTTCAATACATCGAATACCCCACCGTGCGACTGAAAAGCAGGGGTACGCCGCAGGAACGAGTGCGCTCCCTCTTCCTTTCAACGTAGCTGTGAGAGTCCTCCCGGTAGCCTTAAGGGAGGTGGCAAATTTGAAATTATGCATGTATATGGGGTCGACGTCAATCTCTAGATCACCCAAGGCAGCGACGCGAACATAGAGGAACGCCTGCAGGCATCAGTGGACATTTTTGTGTCCTATGCGGCCGAGAGGGGCCTCTCATGCACTTCGAAAAAAAACTAAACTCCTTATATACAATCCAAAAGTGCTCAGGTGCAAGCGCGAAATAAATCGCAGCATAACAGTAGACGGACAAACCGTGCCAAAGGTCGAACAGGTTAGAGTCATAGGACTTTTCCAACAACTCGACGGATACAACGATAAAACAATTAAGAAGCTGAACAAATACAACGCACAGGTAACTCGGATAATCAGAAGAATCGCGCTCAACGGTCGGGGCCTAAGAGAACCCAGCCTCCTGAAACTGTTGCAGGCCTACATTATCAGCCGCATATGCTATGCCATCTATATCTGAACATTAGGACAAATGAAACAAAAACAGAATAAGCGCACTTATCAGGCGATGCGTAAAGAGAGTGCTGGGGCTTCTCATTACGGCCTCACCAGAATGCCTCCTCAAAATGGAGGTGCATAATAATTGGGCTGAATTCGTGGAAGCAGAGCATATGGCGCCGCTATAATGATTGAGCTGAGCTAACACGGGCAGAACCATCCTGAGTTGGGTGTGGCTGCAGTCAGACAGCGGCAGAGCTAAAAAACAGATATTCCCCTTAAATGCCACGAAAAGATACTAGTACCCCCTCTTCCCAAAAACATGCACCCGACATATAACCAGGAACGGAGACAAAAAAGGGGCGGAAGATCTTACGAAGGGTATGGAAAATAAGAAAACTGAGGAAGTAGCCTATATAGCCGCGGCTTGTGGAAAGTCGGTGGAGAGTGGTCAAAGGCCGTGGCGTGCTAGTCGCTGCCGCATCCATTAGAAGCCGAAATATAGATACAGATGAGGAAGTTGAAATAGCACTCGCTTGCGTTGGCACGAAAGCAGACATCATGATCAGCGATAGCAAATGGGCGTACTGGAATTTTGGTAAAGGGTCTCGATATAGGTAAAAAAAATTTTGGCAAGTTCTGGCGAGTTTTGGCGAGTTGAACCATAAAATTACGATAATCTGGACCTTCGCACACGAATCAGTCACAGGCAATGAGGCGGCACATGAGTTAACCCGAACTCTCTACTTCCGGGCAACCATGGAGCCACCCGAGTGTTGGGTTCTGGATGAGCGCGCGCAAACCTACACTGAAATCGTCAAGCACTATAGAATTGGAAGAAGGTCCCTGCCACCACCGGTCCGATCTTTAATCAAGGGAGATGCTGTCGCTTGGCGACGGCTGCAAGCTGGGAATTTCTCAAATGCAGTCTGGTTCCTCAAGCGAATACAAGATAGGCCAGCTGATAATGAAAAATCTGCGGAGGAAGGGGTACTCTTGATCTTACAACCTGGAAATGTCCTGACTACACAGGCGTCAGGAAGAAGAATAAAAGTACAGATACCTCGGAGGCCTTGCTGCGAAGCGAGTCCACCGCCGAACAGCAATAATTCATCCGCCTGGCGACAGAAGCCGCGAAGAATACCTGTAACTTCGACTGTCTTTAGTCGCGGAGGCCCCGGAACCCGCCCCTTGAGGATGCCTGCCAGGGGCGGGAAATAGGGGGCGTCCTACATCGGTGGAAAATAAAGTTCCTCCTCTTCTTCTTCTGGCTACAAGCGAGCGGCGCGAGATAACAGCGCCGCGGTGGAGCCTGGCAGCAGCACTTGATTAAGAAGGGGGGGGGGGGGCATTTATTCTAACCTGCTTAGTATACGGAACCATGGGCAATAGAACTTCTAGGGATATGTATGAACCGAGAAAACCAGGACGAGCAGGCTGGGCGCCCCGCCTAATCTAAAAGCATGCTTTTAGCCTGATCATTTGGGGAGAGCTTGTCGAGCTGCAGAAACAGGAATCCCCCGCCACCACTGCGGGGCCCTCTTTCTTAGGAAGCGAGGTGCGTTTGCTTGGAAGCTTTTGTCAGTCCGTCTGCCCAATGCTGTCTGGAGAGGAGGGGCAAGGGGGAAACACCTAAAACATGTAATGTGGGATGAGTACATAAATCTCCCTTGCCCCTCGTTACCGCCACTCCACCGTCCACTTCTCAAATAGTTCCGCCGCTGTCCTTCTCATAGAAAGGATGTGCTGCAGTACCCAACAGTTCCTCCCATTCGACTTTTCTTTACCGTGACGGTAATTTGGGCGGGGGATGAGTCCGATAGCAGATGATGATGACTGATGGCAGAGTCTAGGCAAGAACGGAAAGAAGACGTCACACGTGCTTTTGACTGCGTGGCGTGGGGCATGGAATGTTCACTGTTCGGGCTATGATTGTGGAAGAGTGAAGGGGGAAGTTGGAGAGCTGGACACAAAAGCCTGTCTCCAGGGCCCATTCCTGCCTAGTGGCTGCGCACCCTCGCGCGTGCTCGACGGAAACAGTAGGTCAGACTGGCCGCCGAACTTTCCAGAAATAAGTAGAAAAAGACTCAGAGGGGACGGAGGGCGCGTAACTTCGCCAGCGCTAGGAGTCGCCCTCTCCCCTTCGTTCTCGCGCTCGGCGTCGACGGGGCGAAAGAAAAATCGAGGACCTCTCAGAACCAACGACTGCTCCTAGCCAATAGGAAGACTAGACCGGAACGGTAGAAGTGAGTTCGAACGGAGGAGGAAAGAATTTGTTCAAGGAACTCTATGCGTACGTAAACGCCTGCTTTGACGCTAGTAACAGAAAGACGCGGCGCGCGTCTATGAAAGGAATCGCGGGCTGCGATTGAGTCCCGAGCCGCCGGTTAAGCTTGCGTAAGCCCGCCCGCTGAAGAGCTCCCGGGGGATGCACCACTCTCGGCCAGCCACGGAACATACAGGCAGCGTGCGCCAGTCATCGGGACGGCCACCGTTGGACATCTGAGGTCGCGTCGGACTTACGAAGTGCCCAGTGCGGTGAACAATTAGCATCCATTCATGCGGAAATGCTCGGTCGGAAGCATCAAAGTGGTGCGTCTAAATGAAAGGCGAAGTTAGAAAGAGAAGAGCGTGAAACGAATCTACCAAAGACGAAAAGTACCGACTGAATGCAGCTTCCGCGGAGCAGTATGATCGCTCTAGGACGTCTCGTCGGATTTGACAGAACTTGTCCAGTCCACCCCCTCCAGGCGTCGTGTCCAGGTGTCCAGGTGACCGGGTGTTCAGGTGTCAACTCTCACAAAGGACGTGGCTGGGGCCACATCCACAATCCCTGTCAGCCCAAATGCATAGACGGCAGATAATCGCTTACTACACCTTTGGGAAGCGCATGCCAGTCTTCAAAAAAGGTGGTTCGCTCACAAACACAATAGGCCACTCAAGCGGCGCATAGCCACGCTAGTAAAGGAGATTGAAGCCCACGCAAGCCAACTGTCACACCAGCAATGGTGCCAGTTGTGCGATCGTATGAGCGGCAACCTCGGCCTCAAAGACAAGTGGAAATTTCTTCGTTGCTTGTTCCAACCAGGAGGCATGAAAGCAATGCAAAGGAAAAATGTCAACAGCATTCTGCACGAGCTCTCTCTACAGGATGACGTCTTGTTAACTGCACTCAAAGCAAAATATCTTACCACAACTCCACCTACCGCGCTCCATACTTACACAGGCGGCCCAAATCCTACACTAGATGAGGAGATTTCTACATGGGAATTAAAAGCCGCCAAGCATACACTACGCACCACTTCGGCCTCGGAGGCAGACAAAATCAACAAGAAGCTTAGGAATCGGGACGAGCGCTCTATACAGGCTATAACAGACCTATTCAACAGGTGCTGGCAAGATGGAGCGCGACCACCACAATGGACGCACGCCCACATAACGTTTATTCCGAAACAAGGCAAACCTCTAGATATAAAAAAACCTACGCCCAATCTTCCTCACATCCTGTCTAGGCAAACTGTTCGAACATGTGGTCCTGGAACATCTACACACGACGTTATGCTTCAGATTCCGGAAGAAGCCCTCCACCCCCGAAATGCAAAACGCACGCGAGCAATACTAGCTTTGGACCTAACCAAAGCCTTTGACTATGTCAACCACTCCACCATCCTAGAATCGCTCTCGGCACTAGGAACCGGCCCGCGCGCCTTCAAATACATTTCAGTTTTTCTAAGACACCGCACAGCCGAATTCTGCTGCGGGTCTCTCTCCTCCCCAACTTTCGCACTCGGCAGCAGAGGCACCCCGCAAGGGTCAGTCCTCTCGCCGCTGCTTTTCAATATAACACTCATTCTCATGGCCAAGGCGTTAAACGCAGTGCCTCATCTATCGCACTCCTTCTATGCTGCCGACATTACACTGTGGACAACCACAGGAAATGCCGGAGCCATAGAAGAAACATTGCAGGCTGGTGCCGACCTGGTGGCAGCGCATGCTGCAACCGTCGGCCTGTCCTGCTCCCCTACCAAATCCGAGTTACTCATTCTTCGACCACCTAAATGTAGGACGGACCTAGGCCCCCGCTTCCGATAAAACTCATGTGGGACGGCACCCCCATCCCAGAAGTGGAAAAGGTCCGAATCCAAGGCATCCTACTCCAGAGAAACGACAAGAACACCGCCACGATAACCAAACTCACAAACACCGTCCATCAAACCATGCGGCTCATACGACGAATTGTCAACCGACACAGGGGAATGAGAGAGCACGACCTCCGTCGCCAAGTTCAAGCATTCGTCGTCAGCCGCATAGTATACTCTCTGCCATATGTCTTCCTCACGAGAGCGGAAGAAGATAAAGTCAACGCCCTGATTCGCCAGGCATACAAGACCGCACTTAACCTCCCTCGGCACACCTCCAAAGAACGGCTCTTACTCATGGGCATGCATAACACACTAGCCGAGCTTACAAAAGCTCGCCGGACGGCACAACTTGAACGTCTCTCCTCCACCCCTACAGGCCGCAGCATCATTAAGAACCTAGGTCTTAACCCAACCAACACTCTCCGGCCTACATACCCAACCCCCGGGGCCACCCAAAAGCTTCTGACAGTACATCCACTCCAAAAAACATACACCCAGTCCACCACCAAGCTCGACGCGCTTCAAGAGCCTAGGCACTACACAAACTTTATAACTAACACTCAGCGGCTGTCTACGTAGACGCCGCGGCATACACCACTCAGCCGGCCTTTGCCATTTCCGCAATCGGCCACAATCTTTCACCTCTAGCAGCTGCATCGGTCCTAACGCACACCTCGCTAGAAGCCGAAGAAGCTGCAATTGCCCTTGCGATCTCCTCCACCACTGCCACACTCGTATTTAGTGACTAAAAAAACCGCGATCAGAAACTTTGCAAAAGGGCGGACGTATGCCGTCGCCCATAAAATTCTCAACTGCTCTCAGCCCCCACTAGGCCCATTCAACTCATATGGGTTCCTGCGCATGTGGGCCATCGAGACAACGAAGCCGCCCACGAGGAATGGGAGGCGGCCCTGAATTGGCTGTTCGGACCTTCAGTCCCAAAAGGCTTTGGTCAAGAGGGCTAAGCTGGCGGCTTCGACCAATGGGGTCCCGGAATAAGGACTCCACCCATTGCGGGGCTCTTTAAAGAGCCTCACCTCTTTCATTAAATAAAGGCTTTTCACCACCACCACCCATGACACCGCTCGAGCGTACGTCAACCGAGCAGGGCAAGCCGCCGAGCCAGGGAGCGCCCGTAACCGATTGATCATATACCACGAAATTTCACTCCACTACACAGAGCAACGACTCCACTATCATCCGCCTCACAAATCATTCACTAAATTAGCGCAGGTGACATGGCACCAGCTACAATCTCGCACTTTTCTCTCCCCTGCCCTTTTAGCACTAATGTACCCAGGGCTATTCTCTCCAGAGTGTAGACTATGCGGAGCTCCAAGAGCTGATTTCCATCACATACTATAGATATGCTCTGAGTTCCAGCCGCCATGAGAGTGGCAATTCACTGACCTAGAGCGATGGGAGGTCGCGGTGTCCAGCTCCGACCCAGCTGTCTAAAAGCAGCTGGTGGGCTGGTCTTTGGAAGTCGCCGGACGTCACCGACTGCCGGCCACTTCACGCGACCAAGAGCCAACCCAAGAATAGTTTAAGATATGGCTCAATATTTATTTAGGTTTACCACCACCACCATGATCGCTCTACCGAGAGTCCGTGTCGAACTCCCGATAGTACCGACTGCTTCTAGAAGTGGAGGACCTTCCGACTCCATCACCACGGTTTCCTGGCAGAAGCAAGGTTTTTACTCACCTTGGTTGTCTGGATCCTGTGAAAGCGGTGCCAATCTCGGTCGTCCATATTTCTGAGCAACCGATGCTAAACGAGCCCTGTCTTGTTCCTGAGTCAGCAACGTCTATGCTACTCGGCTGGGACCCTGCCACAGAACTTCACGTGTGCGGCCCGCCACGCCCGATTTCTACTACTGGTGATCAACAGGTGCCAAACCTCCCCGATGAGCCTCCTTCTACTGACGAGCGCCAGGAAACAACACTCCAAGAACCGACTCACTTGTTTCCTGTTAGTTTAGCTTCAAATAATATTGTTCCCACCCACAAAGTGTGCCTCGAGAGGACGAATGAGACGGCTTCTAGTTGCTGCAGCAGAGAAGTACATACACACCCGCAGTAAGAGGTACGTTGCGAGATTCTCCGAAGTGACCCTGCTAAGTGGCCGGACGTTATTACTGACAGCTTTCGAAGTGTATGCCTTGAGAAAGGGCCGTTGCATTTTCAAAATCGGGCACGAAATGTTCGGTCTTCCGAAAGTCAATACAAAACTCAAAAACGCTACATGCCACCTCAACTTTTCGTGCGAAAGGCTGTAAATGGGGAGGCATACGAGCGACACTGGATAATGTACTCGGAGTCCAAACGTTCCGCTTACTATTTCAAGTGCAAACAATTTTCAATTTCAAGCAACCCCAGTGCTTTCACCACGCAAAGCTCTTCTGATCGGAAAAAAGCAGAAGAAAATGTTTGCGCACATGAAAATGGCGTGGAGCACCGGAACTGCATGGCAGCATGGCTGGCCCGCTCTAACTCGAGCTGAACAAATGACAAGGAGCTGGTTAATCATCTTGTCACTGAGACCGCTTACTGGGCAGAGGTGTTGAAGCGCGTAGCCGTTGTAGTTATGCTTCTAGCCGAGCGCAATCTAGCGTTTTGAAGCAGTGAGGAGATTTTTGGTTCACCGAGAAAAGGCAATTATATGGGAGTGCTTGAGGCAATTGCCAAGTTTGATCCCTTTCTCGATGAGCACATCAAACGCTACGGGAACTAAGGAAAACGTCACCTATCATATATTGTCAAAATCTATTTGTGATGAATTTATCGAGCACAAGGCAAAGGCTGTCAAGGAAAGTCTCGTTGACGAAGTGAAACGCGCAAAACACTTCTCTTTAATTGTTGATTCGACTCCAGACCTTGTTAACGTTTATCAGCTGTCAGTTGTTTTACGATACTATTTAAAAAGGAAAGTGTACGAACGCTTTCTTGGATTTGTTCCAATCGAATCGCATACCGCCTTGCATCTTTCGATACAGTGATGTCCCTCTTGACGACCAATGGCATCGCAACTGATGATTGTAGGGGCCAAGCTTATGATAATGCGAGTAATATGTCAGGAAAATACTAGAGACTGCAAGCTCAAATCAAACACCTGAACGAATTGGCAGTCTACGTCCCGTGTGCTGGTCACTCACTGAACTTAGTTGGCGCGTTTAGCGTTGGCAGTTGGCTTGAGGCACTCAAATTTTTCACTGTAATTCAGAGACTGTATGTGTTCTTTGCTGCCTCACCTAAGCGATGGAGGTATCTTTTGGATAGCATGGGCGGATCTGGCCAGCAGCTTGTTTTGAAAAGACTCTCTGAGACCAGGTGGGCAAGACACGCTGAATCATGTAGGCCATTCCGAAAAATTTCAATGCAGTCTTGTGTTGCCTTTAAGCTATATCAAAGAACGAAGAAGAAAACGGTGACACTAGGAACGAAGCGCGCTCTCTCTTAAAAAAAGGACAAAACTAGAGACTGTATTCATGGCGATTTTCTGGAGTGAAACTTTGGAGCGTTTGACAAAACGAGCGTAGCACTTCAGAAAGCAGGCCTTGATATTTCAACGGTTGTAGACCTGCTGAGCTTTCTAGATGGCTTTGTTAATTCTTTGCGACCACTGATACCTTCGAAGAGAGAGCACGCACGCTAAGTAGCAATCAATGTTATCAGGATGAGGGAAACGCATCGTTTTGATTAAGCACCCGGACGGAAAAAGCGATAGTGCACTACAAGGTAGAAAAATGTTTATCGTAGAGACCTACAATGTTCTACTTGACAGCCTAGGCTCTGCTTTTCGAGTGCGAAAGGCTGCCTACACTGAACTCAGCGAAAGGTTCGGATTCTTAAATTTGCTGACAGAAGTTGGGAGCGAGGCCACTCTGGCACAGCAGGCTGAGAAGTTGGTGAAAACCTATGAAAATGATTTGGAGCAAGCATTTTCTGCTGAAATCGTTCAGTTTGCGAACTTTCTGTACAACTCTGTGTGCCGGGACACGAATCCACGGGGAATAATGCAGTTGCTACACGAAACAAAGCTTATTGATGTGTTAAATTGAATCACACAAGGTAAGCTGCGCTAGCGTTCGTTACAGCGCCGTTCATGCTCTCGGCGCACGTCAGAGTGTTTTGACTTGAACAGTCTTTTCAATCAGTATTGTACTGCGCATCGTTTTGCTCATAATAGCATTTTAACATCCGAGGGTCCAGGACGTAACTGTACGACTTAATTTTAGGGCCCCGAGTGGTCGAGGTTGAACAATTAGTGTGCGAACTGATGGCTTGAAAAACGCGCTATTATTTTAAAGATCCGTTGCCCAGCAGGTATTTTCGCTCCGTGGGAGTGGAAGAAATTATTTTCTCTCTTTTTCTACGTGCTTCTTGGTTTTTCAAGTCCCGCGCTTTGATAACACCCCCGCGTCATCAGGCGCTCGTGCGCTGCAGATGGTATCGCTTGCGTCGTGCGGGCTGTTTCTGTTTCTTGTGCTCGCAAAGTGTGATGTCTGTCTCCTTTTTAATCGTTCAAAGGGTAACTGCGAGTTTCTCGCCTGTTTGTTGCTCACTGGGGCGCAATTACACAGACGAGGTGCACAGACGGGCGCTGCTATACATGTATAAAACGATGCCCCAGTATACCAACTTTGCCACTCCGCCTGCGTTTTCTTCCTCGAGGCCAAAGAAAACTGATTGTCCCTCGTTGGCGATACAATAAATGATTTCTGCAACTTTTTCACTCGTTACATTTTTCTGAAAACCGCACAAACACCGAGCTAGTGGTCTTGCTCGCGCTCATATGCAGACTTCGCTTGCGCCATATACATGCGCACCGGTTGCTCTGCTGAGATTCCTCAGTTTGTGAAACCCAGTTCTGCATATATTTTTTCGATAAATTTATTTTATTCAAGCCCATTTGTACTCATTGAAAAATCATCCATATAAACCTACAGAAAACATCGTGAATCTGAGTTCAATAAATAACTGCAATAATTCTTTTCTTAAAAATTTTAAACCCAGAATCAAAGTAATCAACTTAGAAAAGTCATCCTGTGTGAGAACCAATCGACCAGAAACGGTTTAGTTAAAAAACTGATGTTTTTAACGATACCTTGCTCACAATTCCTATTTTGCTTGAAAAATTGGGCGATGAAGGGTTAGGTTTGGGAAAAATAACTGCTACCTAAAAATTGAGCTTCATTATTGCTTCCACTTCTTTACAGCGGCGAGTCCCGGGGCAAGCGAAAACAACGCCTCTAAGCGTTGATCGGGAGCACATTGGCCCACAACAGCCCGTTATCTCGGTGGTCTTGACAAGCTCGTCAGTCATGCGATAGAACACTCTCAAACAAATAAAACCAACAGCGAGTCATCCGCAGGAACTGTGCCTCGAACAACGCAAGCACAGGTGATCCACCGAGCAACTGCGCCTGCCCGCCGTGATTCAAAATGGCGCCGCAGCGAGAATAGGTGGCGTGGGTGCGGTCAAAGGATGGCACCACCCTGAACGGCGGCGCTGGCATCGAGGCACCCTAGAAAGAACTACGTGTCAGCGCCGCCTAGCCGAACCAGACGAAAGCTCAGAATCGCCACGCGCATGTGCAGCCCCCACCGGCGCGAACCTCTCATTGCTGCGCTTGCCTCGCATTCTGCCGGCGTCTATGTCGTGCTGATGATGATCATAATCGGGTTGTCGCTCCCTGTGTAGCTAACGAGCATTTCCGAATACAGAGACCGCTGTCTTGATAAACCAGGTTGCGTGAGGACGGCTCTACCATTAAGCCACTTCGTCTGAGAACACTGGGGGCGTGTTTACGCCGCAAAAAACCCGCGTGATTCGAACTTTTGCTGGCGCTGAGCCTCATCTGCGTCTCGCTAGCAACCAAATGCGCTCGAACCACTCAGAGTACTGCTGCAGTTTTGTGTTCATTTCCCGCACCAGTGCATGTGCCAGTGCATTCACCCTGCCTGTCCCCCGCGAAGAACACTGTCCCTATACTTGAATCTGTTAGTATCGCCATCGAGACAGCGCACTGCATGTCGCGCTGTCAAATGCGGAGCAGAGGTCAGGTAACCACCTTGCGTGCACCTTCCTATCTTAGGATGGCTACAAGCGGCCGTTGTCTCACCCCCGTGAGTGCCGCGGCAGCGGTGCGTCACTGTTGCCTGCCCCGCGTGCGAAATTCGGCATATAAGTACCTGTGTGCGCCCACTAATAAGAGAATGAGCCACGACAGACACCAGCCAGCAATCCGAACTCTTCTGTGCGAGCTATATTACTTCACTGCTACCTGTAGCATATAGACATTTACAATATTTACAACACAAGTTTTACAGTATAGGCGTGGCAACACAGCAGCAGCATCCAGCTCCTTTGGAAGCAGTCACTATCTTTGCGACGCTGGATCCCGCTGCAAAAAGCGCAAAGTGCGGCCGTTTCGTCTTATTTTAAGCCCGCCTCCTAGGCCAGGTTCCAGTGCAGGAAAAAGTGCTGCAGAAGAGACATTCAGGGCCCACGCATTGCCGCTGCATCGGTGCCTTGTAGGAACAATGCGAAAATCAACGGTAACTATATATTAAAAACACGATAGTGTGGCGCTAGACCGAGTGTATCGAGTATTGGCAGTCGATGAATAGACGTATATGAATCCCAAGGCAACTAAAACTCGCAGGACGCGGGCTATTTGCAATGCAAACGCGCCTACAGCTGTCTCAGATGAAGCGGCATAATGGTAGCGTCGCCCCCAAGGGATCTGCGGCACCAAGGCAGCGGGTCTGTGCGTTCCAAAATGCCAGCTCGCTACAAAAGGTGCAATGATCCGACCATAATCATCATCAGCGCGACACTGACGCCGGCCAAATGCGAGGCAAGCGGAGCAATGAGAGTGTTGCGTCGGTAGAGGCCCTGCACGTGCGCGTGGCCGATTTGAGCTTCCCTCTGTTTCGGCTAGGCGGCGCTAACGCGCAGTTCTTTCTTGTGCGGCGCGCTCTGTTTACTTCTGTCCGCGCCTTTACGTACGTAATGTACCTACGTATGTATTCCCGTATATATGTATGTCTCTGAAATTATGCCTTCACGGAGCTCCAGGGATTGTAAATAAATATATAAACAAAATATATCACAGTAGACGAATGTGATGCCGAGTATTGATTTCGCTGGAGTTTCATAGTTATGCTGAAATACATGAAAACCGCGTGATTCACTCGTCCCTACCTAATAATTGAAGTTTATTAAAAGCTTATGGTATATGAGGGTTTGAGGTCGTAGAGCGACTCCGGCTATGGGGAGGGGGGGGGGACGTAGTAAAGGCCTCCGGAAATTTCGAGCACCTGGGCTTTATTAACGGGCACTAACATCGCACGGGCCTCTAGAATTTCGCCTCTATCGAAAATCGGCAACCACGGCCGGGATCGAGCCCCTATCTTTCAGGTCAGAAGACGCGCGCCATAACCACTCAGCCACCGCAGCACATGGACTTTCCCAAAGGATTCATGGTTTTGTCTTCAGAAGTACCAAATTGTGTGTATTCTGAAAGCAGTGAAGGTAATATGAACAAATTCAATGTTGGCGGGAACAGCACACGACACCAACACAAAAATAGAGAGGTGGTCATATTTTCTTCCAGAAAAGGAATCCAGGTAAACGTTTTAGACAGGCACCTGCGCTTGAGCATGGACGGTTCTTTACTTTTATACGCTTTCCTTCGTGTGTTTAATGTGGATTTAATTTATTACCATATATGTGTTTTTTGTTCGACGTCAGGACTTCCAAATTTACAAATTTAAAACATAGAACCAGCGCTGGTTAATATATCCAGAGGAGACTTAGAACCTCTCTGGTACAATCCGGAGCTGGCGTAATTGTTTAAAAAGGGCTTGCAGATGGTAAGAGGAAAAAGAATCCTCCTGTTATAAGAGTGCTTCATATCACCGCTGTATCGTTTCTTTCACCCTGCAGATCAAGCCCGACCCCTCCTCTCCTCCCATAATTCCCCCTTTGATTGCTGTTATTTGTTTTCTTTAATACACACTTTCACTCTTAGCTTGTGCCCTGCACACCCTGCCATCATTTCTCATGAACCCTCGCCTTCCACGCTCCTTTTATCTATTTCTTTCTCGTTTTCTGCACACCTCTTCCTATTTTAGCCTTTACTTTAATTTTGATTGGTTAGAGACTTTCTTTCTGCCGTACTGCTGCTGCTTAATACCGTTATCCTGGTTTTAGGTTAACCGAGCTAGTCGTACCATACCACCTGCCGCAGCTGGACATGCAGCTTTTTCGTGCCCACGTACGCTATCTCGCCACGCTCCCCTCGCCGGGATTCCTTTCTGCCGAACTGGCCTTTTGCCATCCCAGTTTTGCTCCTCACCCGGTCACTCCTCTTAAGCAGCCATTAAGCCTGGATAAAGTTAACCCTCACTGTATTAAACCTCCTTCCACCTCACGCCTCCTCCCCTTTATCAAGCCTTCCTCGCCGAGTGAAGGCCGTATTTAAACCCCGCCAATATGAACGCTTTGACCAGACAAATGCAAGTCCTCTAATCGAAATACTGGCAAACACTTTAAGGTTTTCCAGTCTCTTTTTTACTTTGTCGGTCTCTAATTAGGCAGTTATTTTTATTCTTGCACATAGGTCTAAAACGAGTTTTTATTTAGAATTCAAAATTACAATTTTCTTAGGCTTGCATTCTTCGAATTTACAGAGAAAGAGAAAACCACATCAGTGGAGTCATATAGTTTTGTGAAGACCTCTCGTTTTGGTATCGACGTCTTTAAAAGGACATTACATCATTTGTTCTCAACAAAGATGTTTTACTGCAGAAGCACTTCTGGTAGTACTTGGAAACCCTTCAGTTCCGTGCAATGCATACGGATGAAACGACAGGAAAACAGGCTAATCTGAGATAAATTTGCCGGCGGCTCTCCTACTGAAACAACGTATTCAACAGTGAGGGTTTTTAAATATAGAAAAAGGCTAGTGTGGTTGACTACGAGGAAATTGGCCTTTGTATGCTTTGACTTCAAAGACCAATGATTATTTTTCCCCTTAGTGCCCTTTTTTATCTCGAATAAAGCTTTTTCTATGTTGAGCACAATGCCAAATAATAAGGGTTGTTTTAAATGCACATATCACACGCCAAAGTTGGTATTCCGAACAAACAAGTCTTTCGAAAGTTGACCGACGAAAGCCTTCATAGAACTTTATTGGCAGTGAAGCTTTAACAATTACCATTACATCCCAAACGCCACTTTAATGAAGTGAAATTTTTGGTTTCGATATCAGCGAATTAATGAACATGTGCCAACGACCTCTCGAACAGGCTGTTATAGAAATAGTCTTTTATTCTTTCCTATAATCCGCAGCCTGACTTCTTTAATATTTTAGCCTATATATATTTATCGCATCCAATTAAGCGATCCTTGTACATCCGCATGTGAAACCAACAATAAAAAGGAAACACGAACAAATTGCGCTTTCGGATGAACTCGTGTTTTGTGCCTCTTTATTATTGCATCTGACATTTTTCAAGAAAACAGAACGAATGAGTGGATTAAGTTTCAACAAAACTCATGTCCACAATGATGCACCATTGCTTAGCAGTATGGTATGGTATTAATTAGTTTGTTTGACGGTCTGCAAATATGCTTGACTGTATTTCGTGCCGTTTTGTTCTACCAGTTACTTTGTTGTACTCCTTATGCAATAATTCCTTTCACTCCACACCTAAAGCATTGCCGAAGGAAAGAGGCGCAGTGGTTAAAGCAATAACAATGAAATAAACAGTGCTGTATTTTACAATCTTGATGTGCGGCACTCGTTGCGATGGTTACGAGTACTCTGTGCATTGCAACGGGCTATGTCCTAGGTACATTAGCGGCAAAAAAATGACATGCTGCGTTGTAATGCAGAACTCTTGAACATCACCACCGAACCCAAACTCTAGAATAGACGGCATCAGAAAGAAGCGAAAGCTTTGGGTTTGGCTTACCTGCCCCTGAAATTCGCATCACAGAGTTTTAAACATCATGTGCGAATTTGATGGCAAGTTTAATCTCCCGTAAAGAATGCATTCAGCCGTCAAGGCAGTGTTCTGTTTCAATTGCAGGCGGTCAGACTTTCTCCATAACAGTTTCCTCTACCCACATCTGTTATGGCCACTTGGCCACTGTGGGCTGTTCCGAAAATCCTGAGGGTTAAATAAAACAATCCTACTTCTAGAGACTGTGCTTCGCCGCCATACCTTTGCCTTGTTGTCCCGAGCCGCAAAACTAAAACATTGCAAGAATTTATTTCAGAGAGTGCGCAATGAGATTGGCATTTATAACCGCGGATTCAGCGCGTCTGGGTATAACAAGTAACGGGAAAAAAAAGGTCGGAAGCGCTTACAAAGCGCATGGAAAATAAGAAACCTGAGGAAGTCGCCTATGTAGGCGCGGCTAGAGGAAACTCGGGGGCGGTAGTCTCCTTGGTGGTCAACGGCCCTTGTGTGCCAGTCTCTGCCACATTCATTCGAAGCAGAAACATAGATACAGCCGAATAAGTAGCAAAAGCACTCGCTTGCGTTGGCACGAAAGCAAACATCATGATCAGCGATAGCAAAATGGCTGTCTGGAATTTTGGCACAGGAAGGGTCTCGATAGAGGCAAACAAATTTCAGAAAGTTCTGAATTGAACCGCAAAAAATATGATAATCTGGGCACCCGCACACGAATCAGTGCCACGCAACGAGGCGACACACGAGTTAGCCCGAGCTCTCTACTTCCGGGCAACCATGGAGCCGCCCGAGTTTCGGGGATTGGATGAGTGCGCGCAAACCTACACAGAAATCGTCGAGCACTGTAGAATTGGAAGAAGGTCCCTGTCACCGCAGGACCAAACTTTAAGCAACGGAGACGCTTTCGCATGGCGGCGGCTGCAAGGTGGTTGTTTCCCAAATCGAGTCTTGTTGTTTCTGCCGCGAATAGAAGAATTACCTGGTGATAAATGTAAAATCTGCGGAGAAAGGGGCAGTCTTCATTATATAATCTGGCAATGTCCTGACTCCCCATGAGTCAGGAAGAACAATAATAGCAGAGATTGGTGGGAGGCCTTGCTGCGAAGCGAGTCCCTCGCCGAACAAGTCATCCGCCTGGCGACAGAAGCCACGAAGACTACATGTGACTTCACATATCTTCAGTCGCGGATGCCCCGGAACCCTCCCCTTGAGCGTGCATGCCAGGTGTGGTGAGTAGGGGTCCCCCTACATCGGTGGAAAATAAAGTTCCTCTTATTCTTCTGGCTGCAAAAGAGCGGCGCGAGATAACAGTGCCGCGCAGCGGCGCCGCAGCCGCCCCGCTGTCCTGTGTAGTTGTCCAGTTACTTTTCCTGCCGATAGTATATACAGGCGCGGACAGAAGCAAACTGAGCGCGCCGAACGAGAAAAAACTGCGTGTCAGCGCCGCCTAGCCGAACCAGACGAAAGCTCAAAATCGCCACGCGCATGTGCAGGCCCCTACTGGCTGGACCCTCTCATTGCTACGCTTGCGCCGCATTCTGCCGGCAC
Source organism: Amblyomma americanum (assembly GCA_030143305.2). Classification (NCBI taxonomy): domain Eukaryota; kingdom Metazoa; phylum Arthropoda; class Arachnida; order Ixodida; family Ixodidae; genus Amblyomma; species Amblyomma americanum. Next base: position 37,255 of record JARKHS020006523.1, read on the forward strand.
CTATGTTGTGCTGATGATGATATGATCTGATGGTCGCTCTCTGTGTAGCTAGCGAGCATTTCCGAATACACAGACCGCTGTCTTGATAAAGCAGGTTGCGTGAGGACGGCTCTACCATTAAGCCGCTTCGTCTGAGGACACTGTGGGCGTGTTTACGCCGCAAAAAACCCGCGCCACAACAGAACTTTTGCTTGCGCTGGGACTCATCTGCGTGTCGGTAGGAATGCAGAGATGGGCATCCTCACAAGGGGCAGCCCTCATGAGGGCGTCCTCATTCTCACCTCATGAGGTATTCACACGGGGAGGTGAGGGTGAGGAAGGATGGGCGGTTGAAAATACGTGACAACGAGAGTGAGCTGAGGGCGAGGGAGGAAACACATGATGAGGTGAATGTTAGAGAGGAAAAAATTCACTTTTTGAGGGTGAGGGTGGTAGCCCGAACCGTACTCCGTGCTAAAGCTTTCGCCTGCGCCGCCCGTTATGAATTCGCATATTAAAGCGCTACTTCTTAGGGTGAAGATCCCGGGAAAGACGTAGATTGTACACTCTGAAGGTACACGAGGTAAACATGAAACTCGCGTGCAGCACACCTTTCCCTGCGCCGTCATGTAGTACACCGCTGAAACAAACGCTCTTCTAACTCAAAAAGGTTTTTTTTTAATGTGTAAAGTATTCGGTGAAACAGCCTGTATAGTACGACAAGGGGCCACTGGCTGGGCCGTGCGAGTTACTCCCAGTGCCGCAATATGGTGGGCAAGGGCGACCGCTGTAGTCTTAATATGAAAAAAAAAGAAGCGCCATAAGCACCTTGGTCTGAATCATTGCTCGCTCCGGCTTGCGTTGCACGATATGCGCTAAAAAAAAAAACATTGTACTGCTCTCCAAATAACATCAACATCTCATGGTTTATTTCTGTCCCTGGTAAGGCCTGTGACCGTGTAATCGCGCGCCTGATTTTATGAACCAAATTTCTACAAGACGTGGTAGGTAATTGACACTCAGCGTTTGAGTAAGGCCTAGACGTGCAAGCAAAAATATCACGGGTAGTTTCGCTTGGGTTAACCGTGAATTATCGTGCGCTAGCCCTGTTTGTCCTATTTCGCATGGTTTGTCTTGAATTTCTATGCTGTGTCTTGACCTGAACATGCTTACTTTGGTTGATATGTCATATGATGTAAGTTTGTGTGTTTTTCATCATTTTAGCCTTGTATTTCGGTAGAATTGGTCGTTCTTTACATCTTTTTGGTGCAAAAAATGATTGGACCACAGATTTCGCATTGATACAGACAACAAATTAAAGAAAAACATTCCCTATGCTTACCAGAGCTTAAGCGACCGCTGGCCATCTTCAAGAGAGGCTTGTCGTAACAAACGTCGCATTTCGAGAGCACTTGATTGCTAATTGGCTTAACCTGGGTCTTCGTTCTGGCGGTCTTGATGCCATAGGTAGTGCAAGAAGGGTCTCGCACAAATGCCTCCCTCGCCGTTTTATCACATTCCACGTGGCGCTTGCGGTATTGTAGGTTATTCTTATGTCCACCGCTATGTATTATTAGGGTGGCGCTGCTAGAGACTCTCATGTTCAGATTGCATACAATATAAATATATTTAAAAGTGGGTTGCCAGCCACCTTCGAAACGTAGCTTGTAGAGCACCAAGCGTGACTGGCGGAGGTGGTGAGTGCATATAACTCTAGAAGCATGAGGTTGTTCTTTCTTCACCTTTTGCAGTCAGTTTTCAGGCAGAAACTACTTACTATCAATTTGCGATCTATGAACGTTGCAGAGTAACAACAGGAAAAAAGAAATATTGTCCATGCTTTCTTGTTTTGAGCGATTGGTGGCCTCCTTCATAGGTGTGTCGTAAAATGCCCCTAGTTTTCGCGTCTTTGTCTAGTGATTGTATGACTAGGTTCGAATTAAAATATTCTTTTTGTCACTTCAACCTACCAGAGTGCTCGCTACATAATGAAAGGAAGAAAGTATGCGAAGTTGACAACGGGGACGAAAAAACATGCCCAGATACACCTTCTATACACTGCATAAAAGGAAGCTGCGTGTGCCACTGCAAACCCGGATACTTTCGGAGGATGGACTTTGCCTGCGTGGCACAAGAGAGAGACTGCCGTGAGTGAACATGCCCGGACGCCGCAGAAGCCAGCCGTCTAAGCTTTTTTAATTGTTGTGGGGCTATAGAAGCTGCAGGCGCACTCGTGTGATTAAGACTTACGTTTACGAATATTACTTCCATTATGTTGCTTCTAACACTCCAATCTATGCATGGGTCAGTCGTTTGAGCCCATAGAGCAGTTTCTGCTCACAAAATTCATTACCGATACCTAGTCGATTCTGTTTCGTGTGAAGACGACACTCTGTCGCAGATGTATCGAAAGCACTAATGATAAGAAATCGCAAAGGTGGCTCTCGCCGCTGTTTTTATAGCGAAAGCTGCAGCCACTACGTCAGTATCAACATATTCAAACGAGGAGTACAGAATGAAATGACACTCAATACAGTTGAAAGGAAAATAGCCTTCCGAGAATACACGTTCATATTTGAATAGTTTCACTTCTACTCTCATGATCATGCTCAAAGGGTACACAAATCTCTCCTGACTCAATAACCAATGGTCAGGGTAAAAACCAAAAAAATAAAAGCAGACATGCAAATACACGGAATAGAAGCGCTCGAAGAAACATTTCAACAATGTAATGAGAGTAATTCACGGAAAATAATGAGTGGTCCAAAGTTCTAATACAGAGGTTATATTCTTAACTATACTGTAGAGAAAAATGATCACTGAGTGCTGTAAACGCAAAATGATCGTTCATATGACGGGAATTCTGGTGGCCTAATGGTCTCTTTAAAAAAAAAGGTTCGTGTAAGCATCTTTCAATTACGAAGCTGTTTTCCTATATTTTGACAATAACGGCTGAAATTCATTCAGTGGCTATCGCGAAACTGGCCTCAGCAATAACAAGAAGAACGTTTAATAATGAACGCACAATAGACATTTACTGAATAATCATGGTGAATGTTTGGTGAAAATATTTACGCACAATGATAGAATTTATAAGTGAGTTCAAAGCAACCTATTGTTTCAATGACTCAAGTACGGAACTCACAACTGTTTAGTTCCGACAGCACAATATACGCTGCTCAGCACATTGAGAGAAAACTGGCTGAAAATACACTAGACCACAAAAGATGTTTCGTTTCTCCAGGGTGCCATACTAATCGCCCACTATGCAATATTGCATGAAATAGCAACCGCGATTGCATGGTTTTATTAGTTAACTGCTACATTTATGCGCGGCGCAAAAACCTGCAAGGCGTGCAATTGGTAATAAAAATATGAATACCTCGGTGCAATCCTTAAAGCAATCAAGTTGCTCTCCCAAACTCCAAATTCTTTCATTGTTATCGGGAGAAGTTGTTCTCCCAATGACAAGTGTTCAGATTTCCTGCGACGACGGAATCTTAAAAGAAAAAGATCACATTCCTAATACCCTCTATGCTGAAACGGTAGAAAAGGTGATGTGATTATGCACTTGGGTCCTGAATGATCTGCCGCAACCTTCAGACTTTTGCGCGGAAACTATGAGTGGAATAACGTTTCCTCACTTAGAAAATTATCTTATAGGGCGCAACTGAACTGTTTAGAATGTCTTTCTTACCTAAAACCATTAGGGAATGAAATTAGGCTGCCGAGTGATGTCGTGGGTGCTGCATCAAATGATGCTTTCTTTTTTGTGTTCTAAATGTATGTGCATGTCTAGCGTTTTACATTTCTTTTGTATTTTTCTGGTGTTTATACTTTTTACTCTGCCTAGGTGCAAAGGTGCCATATTTACTGTATTTTATGTATTTCTTATTGTACCCCCCTCCAAGTTTAATGCCTTGGCGCTGAGGGTTCTTTGACAAATAAAATATAAATAAACTGTAAGCCATGGTTAAAAAGGAGAGCCTACCGGCGAGGTGAACATACAAACGTTGGCTGTGTGGTTAGGCGCCAAGCCACGAATGGCTAGTACGTCTCCGGTTAAGGGCGGACTACCTCACAACGCAACATATCAGATATAAAAGGGTACCATCATGGGATAAGCAGTGACTCATAAATGTCTGCTGTAAAAGAAAGCGCGTACTTATATATGTTTTTTTGTTCTTTTATGAAAACAAAAATTATAACCCACGTTTTCACCAGGAACGCTCGCGTTTACTATAAAGAAGACAGAGATGTCGATGATATATTCATCAGCCGTCCATGGTGTACACAGTACTCCAAGCAGCTCACGTGCCGCAACTTTTAAAAAAGCAGGAGCATCTGTTACGCGTTTTCTATACATCTCGAGAGTCTGTTTTGTTACATCGCTAACAACGAATTTTTCACAGCAATGAAGGCCCGCCTAGAGGCTAACGGTTTCAGTTCGTCTAATAACAAGGCTGTGATTACTGTTAAAGAAATATTGTGCGGTTCGTTGAATTTTGTCTGAGTGCCATGCTGATATCCTATCCAAAATGACGGTATAATCCAAAATGAAGCATTTGTTAGGTTCATGTGTGGCGCCGGCACTTTCCAACACCTTTCTTATACCCATAGATCATGATATCACAACGTTTCTGACCAAACTCTTTTCAGAACATATAGGTCTCCTGAAGAATACCTGTAATCTCTCCCTAGGAAAAGCTCCCTTGACTAGCTTCTTCATGTCTCTCTAATTAACCGTGTCCTTTGCCAGCTGCGGTCACCGTATCTCCACAAGCTCCTTAATCTCATCCACCCAACGAACTTTCTGCCGTCCTTTGCTACGTTTGGTTTTCTTTGGAATCCACTGCGTTACTCTTAAGGAGCAGCAGTAACCGTGCCTTCGCATTACGTACCCTGCTAAAGCCCATTTTTTCCGCTTGATTGCAAATAGGATGTCATTAACCCGCGTTTCTTCCCTCACCCACTCTGCCCGCTTCCGGTGTCTTTAAAGGACACCTATCAGTTTTCGTTCCGTAGCTAGCTGCGTTGTCCTTAACTAAAGCTGAACCAGTTTCGTTAGCCTCCACGTTTCTGCCTCATAGGTTAGTACCGGTAAGAGACAGCTGTTATATACTTTGCACTTGAGGGATAATGTTAAATTGCCATTCATCTATTAGAGCCTCCCATATGCACGCCAACCCAGTCTTATTCTCCCATGTCTTTCCCTCTCATGATCCGGAAAAGTGATCACTAACTGCTTTAAGTAGACGTGCTCTCTTACCCTTTCCAGCACCTCTCTAGAAATTGTCAACTGCTATTCCCTTGTGTGACTGTATTCTGCATGTTAATTTTTAGAGACACCATTCTACTTTCCTGTCTAACTTACTTACCACGCTTTGCAGTTCATCTCGTGAGTGACTTAGTAAAGCAATGTCACAAGTGAATTGCCTACTAATAACACGTACTCGATTACGTATTAAACCTAACTGTTCCCAATCCAGGCCTCCGAATTCATCATGTGCACACTCGATGAATACCATTGGCGAGATAGTTGCCCCGTGCCTGACACCCTTCCTTATTGGAATATTATTGTTAAATTTATTGAGGACTATGATAGCTATGCAGTCGTTAGAGATGTATTCCAGTTTTTTTCACATAACTCTCTTCTGCGACCAGATTCCGAAATGCTTGCATTACTGCTGAGGTTTGCACTGAGTTAAATGCTTTCTCGTAATCTCTGAAGACTATATATAGGTGTTGGCTATATTGTGCACATTTCTTTATCGGCAGTTTGATATTGAGGATGTGGTCAATTGTACAGTTTCCTTTACGAAAGCTTGTCTGATAATTTAGTTAATTAAAGTCTAAGTCTGTCTGATCCTTTTGGCGATTGCCTCCTAGGCAACGAAAAGTAAGCTGATCGGTCTGAAGTTTTTTTTTTTTAAGTCCTTGATGTCTGCTTTCCTATGCATTAGGACTATATTAGCTTCTGGAGGACAAAAAGTTGGGCGAGTTAGTTTGATTGTCACATTTCAACGGCGCGAACAACAGAGACAAAAAACGAGGCGAGACAAAGACTTTCCTCCTTATAGACGGCGAAGCATATATGGCAAAGGCTTCAGTGACCCTGCACAAAAATCATATTGCGGTCTGCAAACTGCGACTGCAAGTTGAATAAGACTGTGCAATGTGCCATCTTCACCTTGCACTTTTGTTTTTTTTTGTTTTAGGGGCAGGAGCCCTTGAAAGCTTGCCGTAGTGGTATCGGTTGAAACTTTGTACTCTCATTTTCTTATGATCCTGGACAGTTTTTTGAACGTTCTCGTTTTTCTGCCGCCTATAAATATCGTCCATTGTGAATAAGGCATTCAGTTGTTAGTCAGCGCCGTGTTGGTTTCGCCTCAGTTTCTTTAGTCGTGAGTTTTCGCGCTGTTTCAAATATGGGTTCTATTAGAGTTCTTCCAAGCTTCTGCTAACCTCGAGGTGATAATTCATTGGGTATACAGGGATACTTCTAGCACAGCCTCCGATCCGTCCTTCAAAACACCTGCTATTATCTCATTCTCACCAGCTGCTTTCCTCTTTTGCATGGCTCCTGCGGCTTCCTGCTTGTTTGTTAATTGGCGAGACGTCCCAATGATCTCTTATACTGCCTATCTCAATTACGTTCACATTACGTTGGCTACTCTAGAGACATGTGTAGAACTCTCCTGCTACTTCAACTATCTTACCGGTATTGTTAATGACATTGCCCTCGTTGTCCCTTAGCGCATACATCAGGTTTTTCTTATGCCCACTTTTCTCTTCATTGCTTTTAGGCCACCTTCGTTCTGCAGAGCATTCCCTCTTCTGTATACATTAAACTTATTTCTGGCAGCTATCTTGCCCTTACTGATTAACTTTGACAGCTCTGCCATTTATATTCTGTCTGTGGCGTTAGATGCATTAATTCTTTGGCATTGCTTCATTACACCTTTCGGCTCCTGAGATAGCTCGCACGTACCCTGTCCAACCTTCCTACCGCTTTCCTCAGCGGCGCGCTCCGTAATGATATCTCTGTGCTTATTATTCATAGCTTTTTTAAAGCGAACTTTATTGCCCCAGAGCATCAATGATTGGTGAAGGTGTGATAAATAATGTAGTAGAGATTAAATTAATGAAAAAAGCTTAGCTGATTTGATGAAGTCTAGTAGAGAACGATGGTGCGGTCCCTGCGTCCAGGCAATGTATGAAGCAGGGTTGCTTGGTGAAAGACCTGCTACCAACAGGTGCCGGATCCTTGTAGGCTTGAGAGCTGGGCAGTCCCACAGTAAGTGATGAATGTCGGCCTCAATGTCCTCGTGTTTACACATCGGACACCCTGGCCGAGGAAACAATTCTCGGTACTCAGGGCCCTTCCGAGTGATGGCTGGTGTGAGGGCAACCCCGACCCGGATCCTCCTAAGCGCAACCTCCTCTGCACGGGTAAGACCGCGGGGGAAAATTACCGCACACGTAGGGTTGAGAGCACGTGTGCGGCGCCGGAGGAGTTCTTTTCTTGATGAACGGAGGGCAAAATTGTCCAAATGAAGGAGCCGAGGCGGTGATGAGTTTGTATTCGCAAGGCGGGTCGCTAAATCTTCCTGGCTTTGAAAGGACAGCAGATCCCGTGTGACCCACTCGATACGTACTGGCTGCGGGATGCGTGTCGCGAGCCGGCGGAGGTCCTGACATATCGTTGGACAGCGGCTAACACGTCGTAGCAAGCGGACACCTTGAAGGGCGTCAGTGCGGATGACAACGCGGGCCACAGGGAGCATAGTTATATCGGCCACGGAGCAGAGTGCTTCTTGAACTGCAACGAGCTCCGCACAAAAGGACGAAGGGGGTTCCGTAAGCTGAAACCAAGAGGTTTGATTCAAGGCAGGTCTGCACGGGCAGTAGATAGCTGTTGTTGCTTTGCAGTCTTGTATGCCTGTGTCTACGTAGACAACAATGGATCCTTCAGGCAGGCAAGCATCTTGTTCCTCAAATTTCTGGCGAAGCAACGATGCTGAATGAGCAGATGTTGGCTTGCGATTTTCTGTTGGCTTGTTGTCGCTGAGGTGTACAAACTTCTATGGGGAAAAAACTAGCGTTGGCGGCAAAAAATGGAGTGTGACGTTTCATAAGTCTTCAGTGCATGCGTGGTGTGCGATAGGCTGGCCTTAAGGCTGCGCGCTTCACGGCGCTGCTGCACCAGCTCATCAATGGTATTGAGCTGCGCATTCTCTTTTAAAAATATGACCGGTGACATGCGTGGAATGCACGTAATGGTCCTCATAGCGTCTCGGTTCACGGCTTCAAGGCGGTCACATTGGGCTCTTTTAAGATGTTGAAACTGGGCTTGATGAACAATACGTGGCTTCAGAACTGCCCTCACCAATTGGCGTGCAACGAACGAGCCTGTGCCACCAGTTTTAGGGGCAATTCTTCTAATCAAACGCAAAGTCTGTATAGCTTGCTTTTTTGCCTGACAAAGCCATGCAGTCGCTGATCCTGATTGGTGAATCATTAAGCCAAGTATTTTTACACTCGGATTTTCTTGTAGTGGGGTGCCTGATAGACAAAGACGGATTGAACTTGCAGCAAGTTTACGGCGTCCCCAGCGGTTGGCGACTGACATGTGTGCTGTTTTATGCACAGATAGCTAAAGTCCGATGGATGATGCGTAATTACAGGTAACATCCAAGGCAGATTGAAGGACAGCCTCCGTAGTGCAGAGATCTTGGTAAGTACTCCACACCATGATGTCAGCGTACGGAAGAAATTTTATGTCAAGGATGTCATGTAAGCGCCAAGCCAGCGGCATGAAAGCAATATTAAATAACGTCGGTAACAATACTGACCCTGGGGCACGCCGCAGTGAAGAACAAATGATCCGACCGCTTCGCCGCTGAGGCGTATTGCAAATTTTCAGCCTTCCAAAAATGATTGGACAAAACTACGCGCTCTCAGAGGGAGATAAAGCATGTCAATGGATTTCAGAATGGCTGCATGACTGATGTTGTCATATGCCTTTTCAACGTCCATTGCTAAAACAGTACGCACATTGCGGGTGCGGGTAGATGACCGAACTGGAGATTCTAAGACAGCCAACCCGTCTTCTGTACCAATATATGGACGAAAGCCGATTTGTGCTGGGTGATAAAAACCGTGCTGCTTCAGCCACCATGACAATCATGTGGCTAGCATTTTCTCCCCCAGCTTGCTCAGCATAGGAGTTAAAGAGATCGGTCGCATGTTGGCAAGGTCCTTCGGAGGCTTTCGTGGTTTCGGGACAGGAATCACGATAGCGGATTTCCAGCTCTCGGGCACTACGCCATCCAACCATACTTTGTTTATGGTGTCAAGTAGTTGAGCGAGCGCAGCGCTACTCAGGTTCTTGTACACCTCGCAATGAATATTGTCCCAGCCGGGCGCTGTTTTCCGTTTCGCATCATCTATTGCAGCCAGCAACTCAGGCATGGAGAATGGACACGCAATTCCATCTACGTCGGCATCAGACGGCATAGCTTTAACATTAAAGTCGTCGCTTACAGCTAAAGTGAATATTTGCTTTGAAGCGATATATTCAATTCGTCTACTTGCAATGTTAAGGCTCGCTCATTAATGGTCTTCCACTTGGCCACTTTATTCCTTTCCCTCTTCGAGTCTAGGCTAATTCGAGACCTTACCATCCGATGAACGCTACAGCGCCTTTCGGAGCACTTTCAAATATTGCACGATGATAAAAGTTGGCACATAGTATGAAGTCTAGTTCATTTTTAGTTTCACCATTGTGGCTCTTCTATGTACACTTCCTGTTCTCTCGTTTGTGGAAGAAGGTATTCATGATACGTAAATTGATTCTCCGAGCTAACTCTACTAATAGTTTCCCCTGCTATTCCTAGAACCTATGCTGTAATCGTCTAGCCCTTTGTTTCCAGCCTGCTTCTTTCCTATTTGGGCAACGAAGTCATCTATCATTAAAGTGCGGTGTGTTTTTACTTCTCTCATTGCCGATTTAACGTCTTCAAAAACCTTTCGACGATTTGGCCATCATGGCTGATGTAAGCGCGTAAGCCTCTACCACATTCAGTTGGTACCTCTTATTAAGCCTACTTATGGTAACTATCAGTCTCTCGTTAACACAGTACAATTCCCCTATGTTGCCAGCTATATCCCAATCGATGAGGAATCCCACGCCTAGATCTCCTCTACCCGCTAATGCACGATATCATAGCACGTACCCGCCTCTATGCGCGGTGTACGTCTGATCTGGCCTCCTAACCTCACTGAGACCTGTGAGATCCCATTTAATAACTGCTTGTTCCTCGAACAGCACTGCTAGACTAGCTTCACTGGACAAGGTTCTAGTCTTAAATATTGCCAGGTTCAGTTGCCACTGGCGGTCTGTCCGGAGCCAGAGATTCTTAAATCCTCAGCTGCGCCACATGTCTGACCGCCGCATTAGTCAGTTGCTGCTCTGGAGCTGGGGACTGATGACCTTGACGGAGGTTGCGGCCAAGGAAAACACCAGAGTGGGCAAGTCCTGTTCTTCTAAGGCGTGCGTTCTTGGTTCTGGTCACCGAGATCAGGCCAAACTCCACGTACGGTTATGCAATTAAATCGAAACGCGGATTTTTTTTTTAATCCGGTGTATAAATGCGCGGCAACGGAAGGCGAGCCTCTTTTTTCTTGCACGCGAGGTGGATGCTCTACGTACCTTTATACAATCGCTGCATTCTTTCTTGTCGACAGTGTAAACTCGTAATACTGTAACTAAAGAAAGATCGCCATGTAGTCACTGTTGGGGACGACGCCGTAGAAAAACACAGGCGAAGACTGATGTGAAACTGAAACGATCTCATTACTGGGGCTCACTTGCGGGCACTGAGTTGAGGAGCTGGTTGGCGGCGTAGCAGCAAGCGTGCTTGGCGGTCGTCGAAGGATACAATCACCACAGCTCTCTGCCGAGCTTAAAGTAATGCTGGCAAAGGACTGTGGAGACGGGGCGCGAAAAAGATCTATGATAATATCGAGCAACTTATAAGCAGTTGGGCGGGGCAGCAATCATTCGACATAAGTCGCGTCTCATGTCGCGTTAGAAAGTGATAAATCGACGTGCCGGTGGCTTAGAGCATAAAAAAAATTACAATACTTTACGCCTTTACACAATTCTAAAATCAGCATCGGCCCCATGCTTGAATAGAGGGACACAAAAAAGGCATTGCAAATGCAAGCACTAGTGCCCATTAGTGCATGTAATAAGGCCTCAAGAGCACAAAATAAAAAAAAAATTCAGGGCGCGAGCGGTGCCGCTGTAATGTCGCTCTATCGGGAACTGCTTCATACTCTGGTAAACCTGTAGTCGATGTTCAATCAAGTAAGGGCCGAAATAGCGGTTTAAAAGTTTAGCGCTGAGTCCGGAGCGGCGAATAAGTGTTCACTTCCTGCACAATCCCTCTGCTTGAATTATGTGTTGCATTGCCGTAGATTAGAGCGTCCGCCGTCGTTGCCCGGTTAGTCCTTATTGTGTAGCAGTGAAGGTGACGTGGTTCTGCCGCGCGCTGTAGGTAGACAGTCGTGGAGATTTCTTCACTTACATTCGGAAGCATTGCGTGGAGCAGGGTCGTGACCTCCCTTCCGTGGACGATTCCAAATGGTGTAATCTGGGTGGCCACCTGCACTCCGGTGTTGTTGACGACGACTACATAGAGATGAATAGCATCGCAGGTCTTCTGTTCGATGCATCGTATATGACGCGCATGTCAGGGAACGTTTTCTTCAGGTGTTCTGCCAGCCCATATGTTAGTGGTTTGTACACAGCAGTTTTAAAGCGGCCCTGTTTCTCTGTACTACACTATTGCTTCGATGAGCTCGGCAGCAATCACAGTTCCTCTGTCCGCGATTAGAACTTCAGGAGCCCCTCAGTGATGGATGATGTTTTCAGCGAATAATTTGACACGGTCTTAGACTGTACCACGGGTCAAGGCTTTCGCTGCGCCTTGGTGAGTTAAATAGTCGGTTCCTGCTATTATCTGCTTGTTCTGGATGTCGACATCGCGAAGGGGCCAGGTAGGTTCATGCTGATCTGCAAGAAAGACATCGTTAGTGGTTGATTTGTTTCTGGAAATTCTTCAGAACTTAGAATGTATGGCGATAATAGAAGTGAGGGCAACTTTTGACGTATTGTGCGATGTCGGCGCGCGTAATCTTTCACCGCCGGTAATATTTCTCCTGAATTCGGCAGAAGGCACGAGTAAAGTACAGGCGACTACCTCTTGGCTCGTCGCGCTGGACGGGCGTCATCAAAACGCCGCATTTCCTTGGGCTTCAGCGTAGCTTCAAGGATGGAGAGGCGGGAGCTTGAGGGTCATACCACGAAAGAGATTCCTTCTCCTCATTGAAGCCTAGGACTGTGTACTGTCCCGGTATATGTCATGGATTCAGGTTCCTTTTCTGGTTTTTTCCGACAGAATACCCATTGCCTGCTGTAAGCATTGCTATTTTTGCTTGCGGCGAAGGTTGCTGATCACAATCCAGTTTTTTAGAACTATCTTCCTAATAATCATCCCCATATTGTCACTGCGTCCAGGGAAGTTAACGGGTTTCACGGTAGTGGGGAAGACTCACATAGCAGATTTTTCTCAATTACCGACGCTTTTCTGGTAATTTCGACGGCTGCCATGGGTTGCGTGCTAAGGAAGACAGCGATAAACGGTTTATTGACGCCTGTCATGAAGTGCTTGGACCTCTATTTTACGGGTTTTCAGGGGTATTCAGAATGTAAGAGGCGCGTCATTTTTTCCGCATGTGCTTCTGCTGTCGCGTGAGGGTCCCGGATGAAGGATTTAAGCCAAAGCTGTTCTCTAGACTTCCCAAGAACGCACGTGATCATCTTGAGCAAGTCTTTTGTGAAGGCGGTTCATGTTGTTTAGAGGACTCTCGTGGTTTTCGTGTTCATGCAGTTGCTGGGCGAAGCGTTGACCAATGTGTTCAGCGTGGCCACTCAGTCAAGCAGGTCCAGCTGGACTCATCTTTTTGCAGCACGCTTTGCCGATTGTTAACAAAGTGTTGCGCGCTCATAAAAGACAAACACTGGAGAGACGATGAAGACGGAAAGTGCGCGAAACTGTCTACTGGTTTAATATCGGCAATGCACCCTGTCAATCCCCCGCCGTAGGTATGTGCCATTAAGCCTGAGGACATCATCATCATCAACTGGTTTAATTCAGTTCAATGCAGCTTATATAAGCAGCTTACAGAGGTTCCTAAAAAAGGGGGCGAGAGAGGGCAATTCAAGCCTGCGCACAAATAAAGATCCGCGCAGCAAGTTTTTCTCCGCATTGCGCAGGGTAACAAAATTGCCACTACTGGAATTTTCGCCTCTTTACCTTGATGTGGTGCGCTTATAGCTTACAGGCTTCTTTGCCCTTGCGCCTGCCTAGAATCTTAATGCTCTTGATCCGTGGCTGACAACGATTGCAAGAAATGCAACGAGCTGACAAGTTAGCTTCTTCTCTGTTCCCAAATGACCGCGAATGCTCCCTTTCGCATTCATTCACGCAGCAGTCTGTCTGTACAACATACACGTGACCACACATGAGCGCAATTTCATATACCAAGCCCGTAGCACATTTCTTAATTGTTTCGGCATGTGTTAATCCGCATTCGGTTCGTTGAGCTCCTTCTTTGTTGATCCCCAGATATAACCCGGTGGGCTTTCATTGTGCTGTAAACCCATCCGGACGTCATGCCTGTTTGACGCTTTTTTTCATGCTGTGGGCGACGTTGTGTATATAGGGCACAACCGTGGCCTTCTTTCTGAGCGCGCGCTCATTGCTGTTAGCATGTTTTTCTTTTTTTTTCACTCTCTAGAAGGTTCGCAGCCACGGGGGAGGTGACCTCGCATCGGCAGCCGATGGAAGGCAGCTTTTTAAGTTTGTTATAGAAGCTGATGTGCATTGCATGCCGGCATAACTTTGTAAGAGCAGATTCTAAAGACTAGCTTGCAATAGCTCACTAAACTACCTTCATATTGTCACCGATAAACGGTCAAAACACTCAAAGCCAGGTTTAATTAGACGTGCTACGCGTCCAAGACAGCATAGAGCTCGTGCGAGGAAGACGAAAAACTTCTAGCACCTCGAGAGCGCAAGGCATGGCAAGTCCCATCTAAAACAGTTCGGCCGCGGCATGGCGCCACTGGATTGATTGGGACTGTGGCATTACTCCCCCTCTCTGAAGGGCAACGACTCGGTGCCGCAACAATGAGGAGCACGAAGACAAGGGACGGCGCATGTGTCCGGCGGCTGGTGTGGACAGGTCTGAAGTGCTAGCGGGCGTGGTACGGCTTCATCCGTGCGACATGGACGACTTCGGGGTTCGGCCGTCGAGAGGAGCGAACTGTACCCTGAGAACTTCATAGTTCACCTCACTGACTTGGCGGAGTACCTCGTAGGGGCCAAAATATCGGCGTAGAAGCTTTTCGGAGCGCCCACGCATGCGTATTGGGCTCCAAACCCAGACTTGTTCGCCGGGCTGGTAACTAACAGCTCGGTGGCGGAGGTTATAGCGGCGAGCGTCGAGGGCTTGCTGGTTCCGGATGCGCTGTCGGGCGAGTTGGCGGGCGGCCTCGGCGTGACGAACGAATTGGGCAGCACCCATAACAGATGAGGTACTGCTAGTCGGGGGCAACATGGCGTCCAGCATGGTTGTGGCTTCGCGACCATGCACCAAACAAAATGGAGTGAAACGTGTCGTTTCTTGCAGAGCAGTGTTATAGGCAAATGTGACGTAAGGGAGTATGGCGTCCCAGTTGCGGTGGTCTGCGTCAACATACATGGAAATCATGTCGGCAATCGTCTTGTTGAGCGGTTCGGTGAGGCCGTTCATTTGAGGGTGGTAAGCGGTTGTCTTGCGGTGACTGGTGCCGCTCAGGCGCATAACCTCCTGCATAAGGGCCGAGGTGAAGGCCGTTCCTCTGTCAGTTAAAACGATGGCGGGTGCACCGTGACGAAGCACAATATTTTGAACGAAAAAGTTCGCAATTTCGTCAGCGGTACCACGAGGGGGAGCTTTAGTTTCACAGTACCGGCTGAGGTAGTCGGTGGCGACCACAATGTAGCGGTTACCCAGCGAGGACTCCGGAAATGGGCCCAGTAAGTCCATGCCGACTTGGTAGAAGGGGACTTGTGGCGGATTAATAGGCTGCAGTAGTCCGGCAGGCTTAGTCGGCCGCGTCTTGCGACGTTGGCACTCACGGCAAGTTCTGACGTAACGCTGGACAATTGAAGCAACCCTGGGCCAGTAGTACTTTTGGCGTATCCGCGCCAAAGTGCGAGAAAAACCCATGTGACCAGAACATGGGCCATCATGGCACGCCTGCAGAACTTCTTCGTGCAAGGCCGCAGGTACGACGAGCAGATAGGCAGCTTCCTTCGGGTTGTAGTTTTTCTTATACAGAACTCTATCGCGCAAACAGAATGACGACAGTCCACGTGAGAAGATTCGCGGGGGTGACGCAGCGCTTCCTTCAAGATACTCAATGAGAGGCCGTAGTTCACTGTCGTCCCTTTGGTGTTGAGTGAGGACGGACGTGGAGATGGCGCCGAGAAAAAGAGAATCGTCGTCGGGATCAGCTCGGTTGTCCTCGATAGGAGCACGAGACAGACAGTCGGCATCACTGTGCTTCCTACCGGACTTATAAACGATGGTGACATCGAACTCTTGAAGGCGAAGGCTCCAGCGTGCAAGCCGTCCCGAGGGAGCTTTGAGGTTCGCCAGCCAACACATTGAGTGGTGGTCACTGACGACCCTGAAAGGACGGCCATATAAGTACGGGCGAAATTTTGTCACCGCCCACACAACGGCCAGGCATTCTTTTTCGGTGGTGGAATAGTTTGCCTCAGATCGTGGCAAGGTGCGGCTCGCGTATGCGATTACGCGTTCGAGACCATCCTGCCACTGCACAAGGACCGCACCGAGGCCGATGTTGCTGGCGTCTGTGTGCAGTTCAGTGGCGGCTGACTCGTCGAAGTGTCCAAGGATGGGCGTACTTTGGAGACGAGTTCGGAGGTCTTCAATAGCCTTCTGTTGTTTCAGGCCCCAGAAGAACGGTTCGGAATCTTTCGTGAGGCGGGTGAGGGGCTCAGCTTTCTGGGAGAAGTTCTGCACAAAACGCCGATAATAGGCGCAGATACCCAGAAAGCGGCGCACGCTTCGCTTATCAGATCGGCAAGAACGGTATCCATCATCTGCTGGAAGGTTGCAGGAGCCGAGCACAGGCCGAAAGGGAGCACCCGGAATTCGTACAGACCGTCCGGTGTAATAAAGGCGGTCTTCTCCCGGTCGCGTTCGTCCACCTCGATTTGCCAATAGCCGCTGCGTAAATCTAGCGATGAGAAGTACTTGGCGTGGCGCAGCCGATCCAGGGAGTCATCAATGCGCGGCAGAGGATAAACATCTTTTTTGTGACTTTGTTTAAACGTCGGTAATCAACGCAGATCCGTAGGGTTCCATCTTTATTTGCTAGTAGAACAACAGGCGACGCCCACGGGCTCGTCGACGGCTGTATCACGTCGTCCTGGAGCATTTCTTGAACTTGGCGGCGAATGGCATCACGCTCCTTTGAAGAGATCAGGTAAGGCGGCTGACATAACGGTCGCTGGTTGGCGTCGACTATAATTCGGTGCTTAGTGAGCGGTGTCTGCCTAACCTTAGAGGTCGAGGCGAAGCAGTCACAGAAAGACTGGATAACGCTTTCGAGGCAGCGTTTCTGATTAGACGGGAAGTTCGGGTTCACGTCAGTTTTTATGGGAGTGGTCGGTGCCCCCACTGATGCCGAGGCTTCGGACAAAGCGTGCTGTCCCGCGAATTCGCCGAGTTCTTCGAAATACGCAATAACTGTTCTGCCAGGCAAACACTGAGGTTCACAGCCAAAATTGGTTACCAAGAGCTCAGTTCGGCCATTGTTCAGCTCGACAATTCCGCGAGCAACACAGACTTGCCGACCAAGGAGCAGCGACAGGTTGGTTTCAGCGATGCCACGAGTACCAGTGATGTTGTCGCAATCTACGGTAACAAACATGCTAGCTCTTGACGGGATTAATACGTGGTCGTCAAAGACGCGTAACTTAGTCCCGTGTGGCTCATGATCGCCGTCAACAGGGGGTTGAGTGGAAAATGACACGATCAGCTCCTGAAGGTTGATGACAGCACCGTACTCCCGAGGAAATCCAAACCAAGTATCAGGTCGTTGGAGCACTCCGGTAGCACGGCAAAGCAACCAGGGAAAGTAGCACCGCGGATCTGGATTCGTGACGTGCATACGCCAATTGGCGTAACCACATGACCGCCGGCGGTGCGGATCTGGGGTCCAGACCAAGGGGTCAGCACCTTTCTGAGGGCCGTAGCTAGCCGACTGCTCATTACAGAAAAGTCAGCGCCGGTGTCCACACGTGCGGTCACATCACGATTACCAGTGATTACTGGGATTTCGGCAGACACCAGTCGGTCGCAGCACGTCGTTGTCGTGGAGGTCGTCGGGTCAGGTCGTCGTCGGTCGGATCGTAGCCGCGAATCGTCGCGTGGAGGCTCTTGAATTGATCCAATAGCGGCGGCCCTACCCCCGGGGGACGCCGTCTTCAGTTTTCCCGATCTGGGGACGCGCCTCTGAACTGGCTAGAAAAACACGGGCGGCTTAGCGAAGAAAACCGCCTTGGGGATGGCGAACGGGACTGGCGTCGCCGCGAGGTCGTTGGCTGCACGTTATCAGACAGATACTGCTCGATGTCCCGCGGCCGTTCTCTGTAGCGTGGTCGAGGTGCGCCAGGTGAAAACCCCCTTAAGCCCATTCTGCGGTAGGGGCAGTGGCGGAGGATGTGGCCGGGCTCCCCACAGTGGTAGCTGAGCGGCCTATTGTTTGGAGTACGCCAAACGCGCGCTTTGCTCATGTTGGACAGGGGCTCCTGTGGTACGACGGGTACAGCTGCAGTTGGGTACCGCAGTGAAGGCACAGGAGTGACGGGAGAAAATTCTCGACTCACTGGCCCCGGACTACTTTGTAGTGCTTGACTGTACGTCATCACATAGGGCGCTGGCTGCGGAGCTGGTGCCGACTGAACAGCTCGCCGGACGTCATCTCGGACCACGTCCGGTATGGCAGCGACGCTTGCCTGTGGAGCTTCGAAGCAAAGTTTCTCGAGTTCTTCGCGCACCAGGCTCCTCACAAGCTCTCGAAGCTCCTCAGTGGGTAACGACGTGGGCGTGCAGTGACGAGCGGCTGCTACACTAGCCTGACGGCCGTAGTGCGCGCCCCGTTCATACAGAGAACGCTCCATGCTTGTTGCCTCCTTGGCAAAGTCGGCCACCGTTCTTGGCGGGTCACGTACCAGTCCGGCAAACAATTGCTCTTTGACGCCGCGCATTAGGTGGCGTACCTTCTTGTCCTCGGGCATAGCAGGGTCGGCGCGATTGAAGAGTCGCGTCATGTCCTCGATGAACATGGCGACGCTCTCGTTCGGCTGCTGCGACCTCGATTGCAAGGCGATTTCAGCCTTCTCCTTTCGTTCGCTGGTGTTGAACGTGGCTAAGAGCTCTCGGCGAAAGATCTCCCAGTTAGTGAAGGAAGCTTCGTGGTTCTCATACCACGTTTTGGCCGAGTCCTGTAGTGCGAAGTACACGTTCCGCAATTTGCGCTCGCCGTCCCACACGTTGAAGCCCGCCACACGGTCAAAGCTGACCAACCAGTCTTCGACGTCCTCAAACCTCTCACCGTGGAATGATGGGGGCGACCGAGGTGTGTGAAGGACAAAGGGCGGGGCATTCCCGGAATGCAGACTTGTCTGGCTAGCCGTAGCGGACGTCATGGCCCTTGCTGGTCTCGCGAGTTGGCCGAACTCTGGTTGTAGGCCCCGCAGGCGGCGGCTCGCCTTGTGGACTGGTGTTGTAGCCACGCGTTGAGATCTCACGTCAAGAGTGTCCTCGAGGTCAGCGTACATGGATCGTTACCCCGCACCTCCACCAAATGTCACCGATAAACGGTCAAAACACTCAAAGTCAGGTTTAATTAGACGTGCTACGCGTCCAAGACAGCAGGGAGCTCGTGCGAGGAAGACGAAAAACCTCTAGCCCCTCGAGAGCGCAAGGCATAGCAAGTCCCATCTAAAACAGTTCGGCCGCGGCATGGCGCCACTGGATTGATTGGGACTGTGACAATATAAGGAAAATGTTTTGAAAGAAACGCTTTATGTTCTCATAGAAATAAGTGCCAGCAGATTTGAAGCAAGCCGAACTTCAAGTTATGATCTGAAAACTACAACGAACCAATAAATGCATGTCGGGCAGTAAACGCCGAACCCTTCCCATATTGTTGAAAAAGAGTTAAAGTACTATTCACTTAATCAGAGCGGGCCAAGTTTTTGTTTACATAAAAGAATTTAAAATCATCCACATATCTAAATGTCCGAACAACCGCCTGGTTTGTACAAAACGATTCAGAGAGCCGTCAATAGCGGCTTAAAATATATTGCATACGATCAGGGTGGCGCACGAGCCCATACGAGCCTTGTCGTTGGAAGTAAAAGTCGTCATTAAAAAGTGAAAGTGGCTTGCAAATGAAATTCGAGGAAATAATTGAAGCCAGGTTTAAAACCCACTTTCGCCATTCTTTTCAATAAATTATGTGACGGCTACGAACAGAGCATCAGGAGGCACTGAATAAAACAAATCCTCCACATCAAAATAAAAGTATAGACAATATAATTCCAAAAACATGCGACATAAAAGTTTCGTTGGGCATCTGGGCGGGTCCCAGGGCTGCCGGAGAATTAACGATGACGATTAGGTGGCAGGTTCATCGTCAGCGGACGGTGAATGCACGGCTCAGCTGCTCTAAAAGAAACTACGTTGTAGTGATAACAGTGTGAAACAACACTCGAG
The DNA here is from genome assembly GCA_030143305.2 of Amblyomma americanum. NCBI lineage: Eukaryota > Metazoa > Arthropoda > Arachnida > Ixodida > Ixodidae > Amblyomma > Amblyomma americanum. The sequence goes on from JARKHS020006523.1 coordinate 57,166, forward strand.
CAGACTGACATGGCACTAAAATAAACCTTATTTTGCCGAGATTTGGGCCCACAAAAACAGATTGGCTAGATGGCTGCCTGGCAACATGCTGTGCTTTGTTCGAAGAACAGAACCATCGCTGATCTCGGTAGCGCCGAATTGAACGCTGGATAAGAGCTTTCGAGTTCCGGTTGGAAATATTTAAGAAAATCGCAAACAATGTAGGATCAGAGCAATACAGCCATCATTAAAGCTACACTGTTTCACATAGCGATAAAAACACGTGGTGGTGGTTTTGAGCATAAACAAACAAGCATTACAATCCGTAGTAGCAATTTTCTGAATATGTGTACTCAAAACAAATCACCCTCCTTATTCCAAGCATCCAGTCGCACCAATACAATAAACCTTTCTCGCCGCAGTGTTTTAACCGATCGCACGGCGAACAATAGCGATTTCAACGCGACAGAGTTAAGGATTCTGTTCAGCGAAAAACGCCCCGTCATGCAGGCGGGGTTTGGTCGAAAAGCCGATGTCATGCCTGGTTGCTTGTACAGCTGCATTGAAAGATACGGAAAAGGGGACTTGTAATTTCAATTAAAGCTTGGCGCTTGTCTCAAAGAGCTGCAGTTTAAGAAGACATTGATATTAGGCAAAATTTGTTCGAATCTTGCTCGGGTTTCGAAGCTACGACCTTTGAGTCGTCAGCCATGCAGGCTACGAACTTCGCCAGTAGACACGCGTAATTGCACGCGGTGCAAGGTGGTTGATGTGTATCTGAAGTTGGCATAAGTTTACGCTTCGTATTGTTCCAATTAGTTGAGTGAACTACAGGCGTAATTACAGTAACATAAATTCCATAAGCTTCGGTGTGGAAGGCTTCAAAGACAAAAATGTGAAAATTGTGTTAGGATAACTGTGTGTGAATAAACTCTGTGTGAATAAAAAGCACTGAAGGTGGTCATTAGTTTTATTTGTGCGGTACGGTACTGCGCATGCTCAGAACGCTTGCGCAAGCCCTGCGTATTGCGTACGTACGGAATGTCATTAGACTTTGCATTGCGTTGCTTGCCGGGATCACGTTCACAAAATGATGGCACTTTGCATGCACTCTTCGAACAAAATACTGCATCGCAACTGCATTTTCCGACGCGATAGCTTGCTCCAAATGATTACATTCGCTTGCATTTCGCTCATTCTTCCTCTCCGTAAGAATATAGGCGAGAAATAGTCATCGTCTCTTAGATTGACGAATTTCTTGCTGTTAAGCTTAACTATATATGGCGTGCACGGTTGCTATAGCAACGAACCCAAGCAAAGAACTCCATCTCTGTGCCGGAATTTACAATTTCATTTGATTCTATTGATTGAAGCTTAAAAAGGCCCTTGAATGCATCTATTACTGTCATTAATAAACCAGAAAGAAAATTCTTTGGCGCACAGTTCCGGAGTTTTGACTTTCCGTCACAGGATGGCGCCACAATAAGTTACGTTTCTCGGCCGCTACGCTAACCAATCTAACTAACACTGTCATTGCCAGGACAGGTGGCAGTGCACGTAAGGAGCACAAGTTGCTTGCGCAAAGCTTTTGAGGACGTACAGCTAAAACTGTTAATAAAGCTGCGGCATCATAACTTTATAGGCGGAGATTTGTCCCCTTATTTTTACAAGTTTGCTCCTTTTTGCACATAAAAAGAGAAATCCACAAATACCTTCCTTCAACGGAAACGCGGCGTCAACAAAAATGTAGTTCCAAAAAATGGCCTCAAAAAGCGCCGTCACAAACCATGCGAAAGGTGGAAATGGTGCGACTTGATGAAAAGCGAGAAAACATGAAATTGTAACCAGTGATAGTTAGTACTAGTACATACAACTTCGCCAACTACTAAGGAATCAGAACTAATTGACAGTATTACTGGAAAATATTTACAATAGAATTGGACCAGCACTGATATCGAATTGCAATCCTTTCACATTTTTCGCACGAAAGTTCCTTGAGTTCCGCACTAATTATTGCGTTCTGTGTCTGACTTGGGTTACTTGAGCTCACATATTAATTAGTAGCAAACACGCCGTCAATTTTTTATTACAGAAAGTTCGTTACTAACAGTCCACCAAAGAGCGCCCGGAGAAACTGAAAAACCGGGACTAAGAATGATGTCTTTCGTCCTTCTGTTTCTCTCGTTGGTAAAGGGAGCTCAGCCTTTTGGCCTCGATGTGTCCACACGGCATTTTCATCCGACAGTAAGCATTTTAGCTGGAAAACATCGTGACCCTGAGAAGTTGTTATCGTTGGTCCCTACAGGGCGAAAAATATCTTAAGATGTAAAAGTTACTGCATTCGTAAACTCTGGCAAAAATAGTCGGGCTTCTAACAAAACACGACAAGGAACGGGCATTGCCAATTGCGGGCAGTTACTTACAGACAAAACACACTTCGATCAACTCAGTCGCGTAGCTGTTGTATCTCGCCAAATCACATACGCCAATGGAAACCTCAGCCATCAGTAACGCATCAGAAGCGTGCACTACTAGCGGTTCAAACACCGATAGCATTAGATTACCGCAGTGCGAAAGGAACGGCCACGAGTCACATTTTTTTAAGATAGCTTTTTTTATTCTGTAATCGACTGAACATTAAGCTCTAGCAACAGCTTTTCCCAAAATTATTTTTCGTCTGAAAATAAGATGCGGACTTTCAAAACATGCATATCAATTAAGGAAGAACCTCCCCAGAAGACCACGTGAAGGAAAAAAAGATCCCAATTTGTTGCATATTGGATTAATCCACTTTCTTATCCTCACTTATCTCGTCCTTGCCGATTTAAGGGATGGAAGGTATAAGAATAGCGCAATTTATTTTCCCGGGATAATGAGCAACATAATTCCTATGGTGCATCGCCTTTAAATGTTCATCCAGTTCTACTCACTATCAGAAAGAAATGCATTCTGATCACAAGACAAATGAAACACGAACCGTGAAATAAGAAGATCATAGCCGGGGGAGCTTAACGCTAGCACAGGTTCACTTCACTTCGAAGGCGTGATGAATTTCCTTTTAAAGCACTAAAAATTATTGCTGTTATTTGCTCGGCAGGAGCTGATATTTCTCGGGTTTTGTTTTGGCACTACAGTTCTCTTCTTCGCTTATCATTTACGCTCACACTGGGCCAGTAATAGATTGCTTTTCGCGTCCGGTTTTTCGTTCAGAGTCTTCTTTAACTTCTGTTATGTATCTTTGTAGCACCGACCCGTCGAGCGACCTACGCTTTTAATCAAGGGATCCCAACGGAAGACCACTACTTACAAAAGCGCCGTCTATTCATCTCCTGTGCAATTTGTAGTGTAGCATGTTCAGCTTCAATTCGATTCGCGCGAGAATACGTTCGTACTGCTGCTCATGTTGTCCCAACGATAGTTTCCAAGTCCCGCCGCTAGCCACAGAAAGCAAGGAGGTAACTGCACCTAATGCAAACAATGCAATACACACCACCGCTTGAGCAGAGGTAATATTTTGATTATGCAATGAATTCTACAAACTCCATCCGGCGTGTGCCTGTTTTGAAAATTAAGTCTATGTAATAAAATACGCGCTGTGTTACAGTCGCGATCAGATTTTGTACAATGGCCGTTTGCCTTTAACTAAGCTGTTGGGCCTGTTTGCTGAAATAAAAACTTATGTATGAAACATGGCCGAAATCTTCGTTACTGTTCGGCGTCGAGGAGAAATAAATTTTAGGTAATAGAAAAAATTACCTTTTATTAATACGCAGACGTGAACATATCGACCGCATATGCCACATAATGCTGGGCGCCGTCATTTCAAAGGGCGCCGCCGTTTTTTCGTCCTACCTGCGGGAAGTGAGCAAAGTGTGGTTTGCAAGCTTCTATAAATCACTTGTGTTAACTTCCGCATAGCGCAAAAGACCTTTCTGTTCATCGTCGGTTACAGAGAACCCTTGTTCTGAAGCCCTTTATGAATAGAAGTGAAATATATTTGTTGCCAGGTCATTTTGAAACGTTTCACTTATTTGTGTCTTTTTCATGACCAAACGAAATTCGGGAACTGATTAAACATCAGTCAACCGGCACAGAAATCCAGTCCAGGTAAGCATTACATTCCATACATTCTGTAATTCTTTCTCCATACCAATCGCCGCAGCTGATCCGTTCTCGTGATACATGCTTCTTCGATTGGACTTATCTCCGTTAAAAAACACGAAGCCGGAACGTAAATGAGTTGCTCTAACACGCTGAAAGTCGCTCCAGTTTTTCAGTATTTGACTTGTTTATTGGTTCTATCGTTCTTGCTAATCTCTTCACTTAAGTATTCACAAGATTTTTTTCTTTTTTTCAGAGCTTTTATCTCCTGCTGTTTTCACTGCTAGTAACATGACAGGTTCATTTGCCGGTTTGTAGCAATTAACTCAAAAGAAACGTTTAGTGTCTTATGACTTGGATCGGTAGAGGTGCCTTGGCACAATGTTTTGTTAAAGGCTTCATAATCAGTTATATTGCTTATATTTCTATTTTCTATGCATTCTAACGCTGCTGTAGTTAACCTTGGTTTTTAAGAGACACTTGAGTATATGTACTTCTCGAGCCTGTTCTGCGAGGCTTCCTGGGGTTTGTTATTTTCTTTGAAGATATTTTAAACCAACCAATTATATGAAAGTCTAGACGTTGCACGAGGCTTTATACTTATATGAGAAGCGTAGTTTTTGTAAGAGTGAAAATATGTATCGAAATACAGTGCATGAAATTTTATGCTCCGCGTGGTACACATGTTATCATAAGCTTAAAGAAAAATTCCTTGCCCCCAAGCGTCGAACACTTGAGGCAGGGCGCATAGTTTTTCAGTGCTGTTGTTCGCAGCATAGGTTTGGGCGCATAGCTGCGACTGACAGTGACCCGTTCTCCGCAAATGGAGCGGTAGAGCCCGAAGACATGCCGGACGTGCACCATTTACACTAATTAACTGGGAGAGAAACACAATAAAAGACGACAAACATTGGCGAGTATGGTAAAGGCAGCGACATGAAAACAGAATATGAAGGCCGTATACAACATGAACGTGCTGGAAAAGGGGAGCAAAAAGCGCTGAAAAAAAGCAGGATCAAGCTGGGATAGTACAAGTTCGAAGTAACAACCGCATGCGGACTTTAACGGAAGGGGATAGCTAACTTTGTATAGAGGCTTGCATCAAAATATAAGCACAAGGGCAAAATAGGGAACAACAGAACGCAAATAGCCTGTAAGCTTTTACTTTTTGCTTTGAACCAAGTACGACACATTATAATTGATTAGCAGCGCGATTATTTCTTAGCATACGAAAGTTCTTGGGAGGCATGGGGAAGGCGACACGGCGATTGCAGTCACTAGGATGGAGTTGCAGAGGTCGCAGTTGAATGGGAACGGAAGGCAGTTAGAGCGACGCAAGAAACACAACGATATATACTTGGCACTTTAGGTAAACGGCGTTCTGCGATAGAAAGAAATATTCCCAACACAAGTGCTGTCTATGCAGTGAAGCACTTCACTCAAAGCATATTGTACTGGCAATTTTTAAATACCTTGAAATCGCGACCGAAATATTGCACCTGGATAACATTGCTCGTTAGTACACAGCATCATCGCGTCACACAACCGCGGAATAAAATTAAAAACACACCCTCGCACAGATTTGTGTTTCGAAATGTAATATAAGCTGAAGCCTTATTGATGCTAAAGTAAAATATGTTCCGAATAATTGAAGATTTAAGAAGTTTTTACTGATTGAGGTTAAAATCTCTGATTAGCAATTGATTAGCCCCTCTAGTTAAACAGCCATGATGTATGTTAAATTTTGATTGCCTAAATTAAACGAAGCTGAGAGCATGAGAAAAAAGATGAAGAGCATTGAAATATTAAAACCCTGATCTTTTGCGCAGATCTGTTTATGTCCTATGAAATGCGCGAGCAGACAACGGAAGGAAATTGAGAGGCTCGTTATCACTTATACATGAAGGAAGCCAACAGTTACCGAAAAGAAGGATATTTGGGGAATATTTATGTTCATTTATTTTTGTGATGTTGATCAATAGAAAAATAGGAAAATTATTTTCCCCCTGAGCCATAACTAATTAGAAAGTAAAAAGAAAAAAATCAACTCACGACCCGAGCCCACAACTTCAGTTTTCGCCTGCGGCGCTGTACCAGCTTAGTTACAGTGGTGGCTATCCAATCATGTAATTTCTCCAACGTTCTTCCACCATTCCTTCGAAGCGGGAAATCAAGGATTGTGCATAAAGCGCCTATAGCGCTTTTCCTTATCGCATATAAACTACCGGACTGCCACTGTTATTCATTTTTTATGCGCGTTCCAGCTCTTAATTGCTATAGGCTGGGTTGACTGAAAGTCAATCCTGTCGGATATCTTAACAAGGTGGCCCTACGCCGCACCATGGTTCGTCTTCACGACTGCGCCCCAGTCAAAAGATTGATATACCTGATCGATTCGCTTTTCGCATAATGTGTTGACAATATGCGCGCTGGTTTCATAAGGCTACACTCTAATATAAATGATACAAGTTGCAAAGTACCCGTCAGCCGTTTTACGAATACAATACCCTAAATGAATCAAATCTGTACACTATGCCCAAAGTGGCATTGCACTACGTGGTTAATCTTTGCGCCGCAAATTCGTCGTGAGTTCACTCTTTTACGACAGTTTCAAAGCCTTTTCCGGTGAGTTCTAAATAGTCAATACGAATGGCTTTTCGGGATTGGAAAATTAGATATTCATTTATATCGATAAAAAATAATATTATGGGAGCCACATTTACGCTAAACACTCTGAATGTTCTCTTTAAGGTTTCCTTGCGTCAGTGTTAGGGGTGGTGGAGCACCACTAGAAAAAAAGTGTTATTTTCGATCGAATACAGACAGAGGAATACATCGGCCCAAGCATAATAACAAGAAAAATACTTTGCGCGCACTCGCCCTTCGCAATCTTCAAAACGCCGCTATCTTCGCCCAGAGTTCCCAAAGCACGATTGAGAGCAGGGCCGGTTGGTGCAGTCAGATTGCGGTTTCTTTAATCTCTATGAAGAGGACAGCGTCAGCATCCCTAATGTATTCCGACTGGTAAAGGGATAGTTCATTTCAATGCTTCTTAATCACTCCACAGATAGAACGAACAATGCCTAGACCGGGCCTGCCAGACGTGGTCCCCACGAAATGCTTCTCTGAGCCATTCAACTTGGCGCGTTACATTATGTGTGGAAAAACTGGGCTGGAAGTGAACGTCTTCAAGTGGTGCTTGGTTATAAACTGTGTGCACAGTGTCGCTACCTCTCGTCACGCAGTGGCTCAGGAACACGGATGACGTTTACATGGCGTCGATGGCTGGCTATGAGGAGAGCGCTTCACACAGTAAAGTGTTTGAAATCCAAATATCGTCGCATCAATGGCACTGATTACCACCGCACTATAGAATTCTACGAATTGGAACAGGTGAGTTATACATGTCATATTGTCATTAGGGTTTTGACAACTCCCATTCTAGAACAGGCTAGAGAAACTAGGCGGCAGCCTTCAATACGGCAAAGCAAAACACAGTTTCATAAGTGTAGTATTTATGTTACCATTCTTTTATTAAACTTCAACGCGCTCAGAACAAACATTAAGTGGCCTGCATGGACTATATATTGGAGTTTCGGAAGTTTGGATCGCAGATTACCAAGCGATTCAGCCATTCGGGCTTCGCGCTACCAGAAACCCTCATGCTAATGACATCAGTCCGGTAAAAGCGCATTTACTACTTGAAATATTCATTTCTTCACGAACCACAGAATGAAACGCTTTGCTTTCCCCTTCTTCGTCTGCTCAATCTGCCAGTTGCTTTTAAATCAGGTTAGCGGCAGGTCACAACTGCTATTTTTCTTCATTTGTCCTGCTGCTGGTGAAGTGAAATTTTCATTTGCATTTTAGTGTCTCGTAGCCCATGCCATATTTTGCAAATTTCCGGTGCGCTCTTGTAGCCTGCGTGTTTATCTGGTTGAGTTTTTTTCCGAAGGGAACTCTTCCGTTCCGTAACAGTTTGTGAACCAAATATTTATTTATTATACGTCTACAGAGTACGAGTTCATCGAATAAGGAAAGCCAAAACCACAAAGCACGAAATCAAGGAATAAAAAGAGTGAGAGTTTAAAATGCAACGGAAGAAAGGTGGAGAGCATAGCGCAGTGTCAAAAAAAACTGCATGCATATAAGAGTCCACGGGAATAATGAATTAAGAGGAAGAGGTAGAGAAGAATATAACATAACAAGAGGAAGGTACAAGACAAGCACAGTGGTACTCCGCATTATGAAAATGTCGGCTATTGTTCACTGCGCAAGAATCCCTATACAAGAGGAGAGTAATTCAAGGAACAAGATAATAAGAAAAAGGAACGACGGGGGACACGGCCCTTTGCAGTAGTGCTGCGCAGCTGGTCTTGAAAGGCTTGATATTTCGGCATGG